>LPNX011108728.1:557626-808855 GCA_001517045.1 Pseudotsuga menziesii
GTAGCGTGAGTCTTTTGAACTGCGTACTTACTCCTGAACATTCTCTCGAAGGTATCCCAGTCTGGGATAGAGTTAGCGGGCAATCCAAAATACCACGAGGCTGCAGCTCCTTTGAGGGTGTGCGGGAACAGTCTACACACTACATCTTCGTGTTCCCCAGCCTTCAGACCTTCTATTGCCAAGTAGAAACTCTGTAGGTGGTCATCCACTAGGATTTTCTCATTTGGATCAAATTTGGGCAGTAGCTTCTCAAAGGCTTGAGGCAGGTCATGCAAAGGTGGGGTCAGATTTAGAGGTGATCTAGCTTTCCAAGCTGGTGGTGGATTTGGTGGATTCGATGGATTTGCGTTAGCGCCGGCCATAAGTTGAGGCGGAGAGTGAGGGGGTGAACCAATAAGAGAGTGAGGACGTGAACCAACCGGGGTGTTAACAGGAGAACTGTAAGGAGTGTCTGGGCCTACTTGGTTCAAAGGCAATTCAACCTCCTGTATGGCAATTTCCACAAGTTCTTCCCAGTCTCCAACCAACACCGAATCTTCAATTAGGGGACGGTCTTTCTTCTTGTACTCTCTTCTAGGTAATTCATGGATAATAGGCAACCCTCCAATCTTCTTTACATAAGCACGGGTATGTCTTCTCAGATTATTAACAATTTCGTTGCGAATAGGATATAGATGTTCTCTGTTGTCTTCTTCCTGGATTGGATTACGCGGTCCACTACTTTCAGAGCTGTAACCAGCGGAATAATCTCGGGAAAACAGGTTTCCTCGGCCAGCCATGCACTGGCGGCCCTCCTTCTAGCGCCAAAACTGTTGAGGCCTGGAAATTCGCAGGCGGCAACAATAAGGGATTCTCCCCAATCAACGTTCCCAACTAGCCCGTTGACTGTTTGAAATAGGGAATCCGTCCGGTATGCGGTCCGGCTACCGTAGGTCAAGGAACAAAACTAAGGCTTTACTGGTTGCGGCCCGGCCCACCGAGTTTTTTGCATTTTGACTTAACGAAATGATATGCAAGTGCCTAACTAAATGCAGGGTGATCAAGCTGCAGGGAGCAGGCACAAAGTGCTGCGCAGGTTCTTACCTCTCGTCTTGCGCTCGCGAGCAACCAAACCGGATACAAAAGAAATAAGCTAACTATCTACACTATCCCTAGGGAGCAAGGTTATCATTTTGGGTGAGCAATACATTTTCACATACATAAAGAAGAATCACAGGTAGCTGATAGTTCTTCTAAAGCACATGAACACTTACAGATATTCAAATAACCAGATAGCCGATCATTTTATAACAACATCTATTACTCACAGCGAAAAATATCCAGAAATTACTGAAGAACATTTAGCAAGAACATAGGTTCAGAATATCGAATACTCTTACAGTAAATGAAACACAGCTGAAAATGAAATAGTTCCTCTTCAACATTATTCATTGAGTTTGCATTGATACATTTCGCTTTTCACTCTCTCCGACAGGCAAAAATTGCAGTTCCTATGCAAAACGAAGTAGTTCATCTTACAAGTAAACAAATACAAAGTTTTCCAGGGAAAAAGCCCTTTTTCAGTCCTCCTTCCCTCTATTTAAACTACCCCCGCTGCCCCTTGGGATGCCACCCCAGCGTGTGACTTTTCAATATCTTCAACGATTCCGCTTCTTGTTCTGGCCGCTGCCTTTTTCCAATCATTCTCTATGAGCGTTTTATCTTCTAACCAGTAACAGATGAGTCTTCCTTTGTCCGTTCCTCCTTCGTTTGCTTGCTTTGTCCTTTTCTGCGTTTTGCCTTCCTTGTGATCGTGTCGGTTCCGGTCCGACCAAGCTATGTCTTAGCCCATGGTCGCTTTACTAGCACCGAATTCCTTCTGCAAACAATCACAATGCATTATTCGCTACAAAGGGGAGTTTTTTAAACATTTAAACATTCTCTGCCCAACATTGTAAATCCGCAAGAGACTAGCCAGGTTCGCTCGGACAAGGTATCGATTTAAGCTTTGGGCGAGCAAAAATATAAGCGGCGGTCGACCAACTTCTGCATCGGATGAGACGAGACTTCAGGAGCCGCAACGGCGGGGAAATATAGAAACCAGGTGAGCGGAAACATGGGCGAAGAAAGGGGAATCGGATGTCGGGGGGAAGAGTGCTTCGGGAACCAGGAGGGGTGGCTCATCCGCAACGGCGGACAGAACACTGGCAGGGGATAGGCGACGGGGTGGAAAACTCAGTTCGGGCGGGGGAAGACAAGGTCGAACGTCGGATGACACTTGAATCAGGAGCTAACTGTCTCCTCCTAGCCACAACGGTGGGCGAGTGGAAGCTTATGGACAAGCGATTTTAAACTAAACGAATTGGGCATCGGATGGTTCAGGAAATCGGACGAAAGAAAGGTCTAGGAGCCGCAACGGCTGAGGGGTTGGAACTTCGCAGCGCACGATCCAGCAGTAAAAGAGGCCCGCTTAAAGGGAAACTGAGGTATTTGAGCAGTGCTAAGGATCGGCTGTAACCAACCTCGCTTCTTTTTACAGAGGATGCGCTGACGAACATCAAATTTTATTCTCTTCGACCACACATTCACGACCCGAACCAAAAAAATGAACAAGGCATACACAAATTACTGACAGCCACCTTCAAAGACACGAAAGGAAACACGCTCAAGGAGCTTAAAATTTCAACGATCAAGCCACACAAAAATAATCAGGAGGGGCCCAGAAATTAAAACATTAATTTGGGGGGGGGGGGAAACAGTTGCGGCAGCAACAGGACCCTAGGTTCCAGAATTTGACAAGGCCAAGGGTGGTTCAAAAGGTAGAGGAGATAAGAACATACCTAGTGAATCCATCAAAGAAGCAGATAAATGTCTTGAGGAGTCCATCATGTCCTGAGGATACAAGAGATTTTCAGAACAAACCCTAGCTTTGTTCCTCATCAAATTATCTACCATATAGTCCAAATTATCTTTAGAAAGTAGTCCATCCTCATTCCTTATTACTCGTTCTTCCATACTATGTCGATCCTTGAGGCTAGGGTTTATGTCTTCATCTATGTTAAAGGAGTCGAGCAGGTCGCCCATTATATTATTCTTTGATCTCCAAAAAGCTTTGATAAACAACTTTGTACAATCCTTCAGTAAATTTCAGTATATGTGGCGTCTATTGCAAATGAAAGGGATGCCAATATAGTCAAGGGGCTACAGATGAGAGTATTCCCCTTTCAAAATCACCATAGATTCTAAAATACCTTCCCTCAAATCAATGTCTACAAGAATTTTAGCCAATGACATAATACTGGACTAAAGGAGGGACATGTCTGCAGATAAATAAACCTTGAGAGAATTACCTATCATCTTGAAATTATCCTCAGTCCATAGCTTAGGAAGAAGACCAAGCATCTTGACCTAAGTCCGTTGTATGAAATGCTTCTTCCTTCTCGCGTCGAAAGTAGGACTCTAGTGACGAAGACTCAGTGTAACATAATTTTTACTCTAGACACCATTGAATAATTTCATCGCATCCTACAGATCATTAAGGAAAATGCCCCAACAACCTTTAGCTAAAGAAATGCTCCGAGGATCATATCCCCGAAAATATTTCCAAGTTTCTATGTCCCATCTTTTGAAAGATGATAGAGATAAATTACTAAATTACAACCATCGAACTGACCAACTAGGTCATATTCGATCATAAAGAAAACCTAGTACATTTCGATGTCATCCCTAGGGGAAAGATTTAGTTCACCAGAGTTCCTCTTAATGCATTTAACCTTAATATTATAAAAAATGTCATTAGACTCTACTGAAGACCCAGGTTGTATGTTAAATAGTCAATTTTCATGAACTATTTCAGCCTTATTTGCTAAAGAGGTTTCAAACTCTAGCTCTTGGTTGGATACACAAGTCAAATTCTTCTGCGCACTCAATATTTTGTTGTTCAAAAACCAGCTACGAGGAGACTTATCTGTAAAGAGTCACAAATAACATCTCATTAGTCCTTATGCGATTCTCTGCATCCATGGCTCCTAGGAGAACAACCATGAAAAGTGGTTGCAGAAAATCTAGGCTCTAGATGACGAGGAGTTGGAGGAAGACATTCTATGTTATCCAGTATGGATCTAGGTAATTGGCTAGAGTAAATGCGAGAATATACATCTTTATGGGGTTTCTTCTTCGACATTTTGAATGCCAAGAGAGTCACCTACCAAAAAAGGCAGAAGATGCACCACCTACACCAGATATCAAACAATTATCATTAAGGAAATGCAAAAACCTTGGGAAAATAAAACAAAATAGGAGCCATGTTTAAACTAAAATAAAAGTCTCTTCCCACTTTTTTTAGATAAGCTTGATACTAGGCTCAGACAACTTAACTCCTTGTGGAATCTGTTGATAAAACCATGATTTTTTTTTAATAGAAACTAAAAAGGTTTTTTATAAAACAAGTTGTGCACATCCATTCGGTACAGAGAAAATAGTGGGAACAGAGAGATCTTGCAGTTCAAAAATGCTGCACACAAAACTGATCCACAGAGATGTCCAAAAAACTCCACATGGATAATTTGCAAAACAACTAGTGCCTGGGGTAGTGTATACCCTTATAAACTGACTGCAAAGCAAAAGACAGTAAAACATATTAACATATTTAAAAGAGAACCGATTAAGGATTGCCTCCGAGTTTCATGGGCTGAACCACAGACTCCTCCTCCATGGGGTGCGCTACTACTGCAGGGGTTTTGTTCACCTTGCTGCCCTGATTCATGTTGATCAGACGCTGGAGGTCTTCCTGAATTCTATCAACCTTACCCATTATCTCCCTAAGATTGCTCTCGTTGTCATCGATCCTTGCATCATGATTGCTAATTTGCAGATAGGTATAACTCACCACTTCCCCCATGCTCTTGACCCCCTGTGCTATTTCCTTATTATCCATTATGCCTATCACTATCATCTCGTAAAAATGCTTGAGATTCTTCTTTAGGTCCATAATGCCAGCATTTTCGTTAGCCTGAGACATTCTGCCGATTCCTGGAGAGAGATCGATACGGGCGAAGTTGCTATGCAAAGCACGGACTGAGCCTGCCAACACGCAAGCCTGATTTTTAGCAGAGAGGCCACTAAGGATATACTTGAGCACTTTAAGCTCCTGCTGAAGGGAGGCACCCTCCTTGCTTCAACAGGCTAAGGTGCCCACAACACCTTCTTCCACCCTGAACAATGACAACCCAAAATCATGCTTTTCTTCGCAGTGAGAGATTGAACTTCGGACGGGAGACTGGAGCTAGAATCAATGTTCAAAAACCACATCGAAGAGCCTGTAAGGGTGCTAAAGGAGCAAGAGGAAAGGATGCGAGGGCAAGCCTTTCCTTCATGAAAGTCCTAGTGAGAGGGAGAGCTTCCCACGGAATTTCCTGCAGCCACCCTTCACCTACACCTACAATTACATCCAAGAGAATGCGCTCCAGAGGAATCTCATGATAGACAGAGCTGAGAGAGGGAGAGAAATGAGCTTGTAGGCTGCTTCGAGGAGAAGACATAATGAGATGATCGAAAAGACTTGGAGCGTGTGAGGAGGAGGGACAATTAACTCAGGGGTGGTGAGCCATAAATCCAACGTTACCCGAGAGAGGATGCAGGCAGAGAAAGATCCACGCGGCAGGGGTAAGGGATATGGCAGGACAACGCAATGAATGAGGAGACCCTTTGGGATGAAGTGCGAGGTGGGAGCCAGCTGTGGGAGGATGGCGTGAGGCGGTGAGAGGAAGGGTGAGGGGAGGGATAAGGGAGGGGGGTAAGAAGATAACAAGGAGTAAGGTGAAGATGGAGGGATAAGGGGAGGGGGAGGAGAAAGGAAAAGGGGTGGAGGGATAAGGTGAAAGATGGGGAAGATCCTCTATAACGCCTTTAGGGATTATAAGAGCCACTTCCAGTAGTGAAAAGGGGGAGGACCACTTGACTTTTGAGGGGAATGAGTAAGCCCAACAAACCATTATGGGATGAATTTGGTGTAAGGGGCGTTTCCATTAAGACTGTAATGAGCTTGAGATAGGGAGGTCCCCATGTTTGCCAAGGCGTCCACTGCAAAGTTATTGTGGCAAAGAATGTGGAATAGCTCATAGGATTTAGTCATGAGAGGCGTTGCTTTGTCATACAGACGATGATATTTAATTGAACCGGAGGAGTAACCATTAATCAGCTTGAAAATAACATGTCGAGAGTCTCCAAAAGATCAGTACCTTGTGGAGGTCTTTACTGACTAAGGATTGTAGTCCCTGTAGGAGTGCCAACCACTCGGCCTCGTTGTTGGTCCAATGTCTAAGACCCCAAGTGAAGGTTTGTTCAACATGTCCTCTAGGATCCAAGAGGATCCCCCCCGCACCTGCCACCCCTAGATTTCCTTTCGAGGAACCATCAAAGAAAAAGGCATAAGAGTTCCTCTCCCTGAGCCAAGATTTGAATTCATTGCCGAATAGTCTTATCTCCCAAGGTAGAGCTCTACAGGGTTGGGCTGCACTATTTTTAGAGATTTTGAACTGAAGGGAACTCGCTTCCTTTAAGTAATTTTTGCACCATGATCAATAAGGCTCGGGGATGCGTTCCTTGTTAGGGAAGCTGATGTTGTTCGATGCAAAATTCTTTGCTATCATTCCTATCACTTTAGAGGCTATACAGGCTGGATCAACTTTCTGATCTTTGAATATGGGCTTATTCTTAGCGAGCCACAATTGCCAGCAAAGGTTCTTGGGGATAGAGGCCCAAAGATGACTCAGAATGGGCTTCTTGAAGAGGGAGCCGGGGAAATGCTTGGGCCAGTCCTTAAGAAGTTGGGAAGACCCGGGGGAAGAACACTCTTCCAGACTATTAGAGAGATTTTGCACTGAAGAAAAATGTGGCTAGTGGTTTCTTCGTCCATGTTGCACAAAGCACATCTAGAAGGATAGACTATGCCTCTTTTCTTGAGATTTTCAACTATTAAAAGCTTATTATGCATCAGGATCCATTTGAATATATTTACCTTGGGAATGTTATCTGGGTGCCACACCTTCTTCCAGAGTCGATCTACTGCATCCAGCTCCAAGGATAGTCTTTTATATCCTTCTTTGACAGTGTACTGTCCTGTTTTACCCCATCTGATGCGATCCCTTGCTGCAACACGCGTTGGGGGCATGCTGTGAAGAGATGAGAGGAAAGCGGCAACAACATCAACCAGATGAGCTGGAGGAAGTAACTCCTTCCAACCAATCCAATATCCCCTCAAGTCCCACTGAGAGAGATAAAAAAGGGTGAGGAACCCCTGCTCGCTAGCCCATTCAACAAGAGGAGCCAGGCCTGGGAGCGAGGAGTGAGCAGGCTGTCCAAGAATGTTACATTTCCAGGCGTTGATCTTTTTCCCATTCCCAGGAATCCAATAGCAGTCTGCTTGAATTGTGTTGAGAGAATCTTTGCATAACTGCCAGAGAGTGGTCCCTTTGCCTGTCCAAGCACTGTCCAACATTTTTGACCTGGGCCTTCTGATATATTGTTTCCTAATGACTTCCTTCCACCAATATTTCCTTCCTGTAACTAGTCTCCATATCAATTTAGCTCCCAAGGCTTTGTTCATTTGCTCAGGGTCCCTGATGCCTAGCCCACCTTGCTTTTTTGCTCTTTTGACCGTGTCCCATTTTACAAGATGAATTTTTTTTTGTCTGAACTTTTCCTCCCTGCCATAGAAATTTTTTGATTTCCTTACAAATGCTGTTGATAACACTTTTAGGATCAAGGACCTTCGAGCTAGCATAAATTGGATAGGAGGAGAGGATGGACTAAATGACAACCATCTTCCCTGCAAGATTTAGCCATTTCGATACCATGGTTTGTATCTTGGTTTTGATTTTTTGGATAATCGGGGCCCACATGGAAGAGACCAAGGATTTTTTTACTTTGGGGATGCCCAAGTAGGTAAAATGAGTCTAGTTAGGATTGGCTTTTATTTGCAGGATTTGAGATATGTTGCGAAGAGTTGCAACATTGCAATTCCACCCATATAACTGACATTTATTCAAATTTGCTAAACTTCCAGAGGAGCGGAGGAAAAGGTCAAGGGGACTAAGGAATTTTCTAGCTATTTGAGTGGACGCTATCCCTAGCAGGATTGTGTCATTAGCGAACATCGCATGCTTAATGTGGAGGACTCCATTCCTGAAGGAAAGACCCGGGAGAGATCCTTCTAATTGAAATCTAAGCAATCTTCTGCTGAGGGAGTCAGCAACTAGAATATAAAGGAAAGGGGAGAGCGGACATCCTTGTCTTATCCCATGAGAGGCTTTGAAGAACTCAGAGGGTCTGCCGTTGATTAGAGGAGCTATCCATGGAGAGTTTATGCAGGCTTGAACTTGATTGATGAATACAGGTGGGAAGCCAAACTTCTTTAGGACAAGAAGGATAAAGGAATGTCCCAGTCTATCAAAGGCATTGGCCAAATCCAATTTGATGGCCACTCCAGGTTCACCCCTTCTAGAACTGGAGTGAATCACCTCCTGAACCATAAGGATGTTGTCGCTAATTTGCCTGCTTGAGATGAATCCGCCTTGATTTGGGGAGATCAGAGAGTGAATGATTGGCTTGAGTTTCATGGATAAAACTTTAGAAAAGAATTTATAGGAGGCGTTATAGAGAGAGATGGGTCGGAATTTTTTGATGGAGGTGGGGTTTGGCTATTTAGGGATCAATGCCAGGAAGGTGGAATTGGTGGCTCCTCCCATATTACCTTTTGCCATCCAAGAGATTAGACGCATTAGATCTTTTTTTATAAGGGACCAGAAGGTTCTATAGAAGCAGATTGGAAAACCGTCCGGGCCTGGGCCTTTATACGGATGAAGAGACCAAATAGTTTTCTTGACTTCTTCTTCTGAAATGGGGGATTCAAGCCTGAGTCTTTCCTCTGCGTTGATGAGGGCTGGAATATCTGAGACCATTTCTTCCATATTGTTTTGGGAGACTTGCTCCTCATCATTATACAAATGTTCAAAGAAGGTCCTTACCTCCAAACTGATTGCCGCTTGACCTGAGATGACTGTGCCATCATCATTTTTGTGTTCCCTCAGAGTGTTCCAAAGTTTCCTGTCCCTACATTGATTTTGGAAGAATTTAGTATTCTGGTCTCCCCCTTTAAGCCATAGGATACATGACCGGAGCCTCCATCCCTCCTCCTCTTGCCTTCGAATTTTCTGCAGGCTTATTTCTAGTTCTATTTCTTTTACAAGATGTTCCTTGGTGATCTCACTTACTTCCATTTCCGCTTGAAGGGCTTCCATGTTCTTTATGATTTCACCTTTCTACTTTGAGGGCTCCTGGTAGTGATTTTTTGCCCAAGATTTGAGAGTTATTTTTAGCCTTCTTCGTTTCTGCTCCCAAGAGAATGCTGGAGAGCCTGGGATGAAACAGCGCCATGCACTAGAGATGATGTCTTCAACTCCTTCTACCTCGAGCCAAATACGATTGAAACGGAAAGGGAGGGGCCCCAAATTTTTCGATGGTGGGAAAAAAAGACAAATAGGCTTATAATCCGAAATAGCTGTGCACAACAGTTTGGTTTCAGGATAAGAGTTGAGGAGATGAGTACTGACCAGGAAGCGATCCAGTCTGGCAGCGACATGGCCAGGTCCAATTATTTTGTTACTCCATGTGAAGATGCCATTTTTTGGTTTGAGGTCCATAAGACCCCACTGGGAAATAAGATCTTCCAGTCTTTCCCCAAAAGGGTCCCTGACCTTAGTTCCACCTTTGTGTTCGTCCGCGGAGATAGTAACATTGAAATCCCCGACAATGAAGAAAGGGAGTAACAGTTTGCCTTCACATTGTTCTTCGAGTGAGGTCCAAAAGTTGTCTTTCTGAGCGTGCATGGTTGGGCCATAGACATTCCCGATCCAGAGCTTTTCTTTGTTTTCTCTATTTTCTAGCTTTATGAGAAGCCAGTTTTTATTTTCTATGGCAGAGAGTATGCCAAATTTTTCAGAATCCCACCAGCATAGAAGACCTCTGGAGGCTCCATTGGCGTTAGTGGCTAATCCAGTGCCTTTTGGCCAAAAACTTTTAAAGATTGCAAAGCTGTCTTCAGCTGATTTTTTTGTCTACTGGATGAGAAGAATTGAGGCAGATTCCATTGATTTAAATCTCTTGATAACTTCTAACTTCTGTGAACCTCCTAACCCTCTGCAATTCTAGGAGACCACTTTCATTATTTCTTGAGTTGTCTAAGAGCCTTTTCCTTCTCCTTTTTTTCCTCTTCGGCGCTGAGTAAATACTTGCTTGCTTGCGAAGTTTCGACTAGAAAGTCTAGATTAGACTGCTTTCCTGCTACCTTTTCCCTTGCTGCTTCTTGCTCCCTTATGGCTTTGTTGGACTTTCTTCCTTTTCTGGAGAGAGGTTCTTGTTCTTTTGTAGAAGTATCTGTTGCTTCTTCTGAACATGCTTTTTCCCTAGATCTTGTGATTGATCCTTCGAAGTTTAATACAACTTCCCTCCTTTCCTTAGGTTGCGCTATACCCTCTTCTTGAACTTCCTTCTCCTTATGTGATGGGACTACTGCAGGTGTTTCGTCTTCCTATTGTTGAAAAGCTTCAGGGTTTTCCTCTTGGGTTTCAATTTCTCGTGTCTCAACTTGCAAGACCTCAAACTGATTTCCGGGGGCACTCTTTGACGGGATGTGTGGCTGCTTGAGGGACTTTGATGTCTTCTTCCCGCTTGCAAAATTCCATCCCTCATCCCGTGGGCTATCCGAGATGGGTTTCGCTGGTTTCTTCGGACATGATTTAACAAAATGTCCATGCTCATGGTAATATTTTCATTTGAACGGGATTTGTTCATAATCCACAGTTTGCAGGTGATTCCATCCATCTATGGAGAGAATAATGGATTTCGGCAGGCCCTTTTCAAGGTCTACCTCAACACAGATTTGGGCACATGAGAGCATTGGGGCTTTTGGTTTGGATTTGTCCACATATTTCCCCAGAGTATTCCCTATTGCTCGAAAGTCCTCATCATTCCAGCAGTGAAGGGGGAGGTGGGGAAGCTTAACCCAGACTGGAACCGCCTTTGGGACATCTTTTTTCTGGGTTGAATGACAGATCCCATTTATTTAAATACATGCCTCTTGGACCCATGAAATAGGGGCCATTCCTGAAGATTAGGTCGCGATCCTCCTTCTTTTAAAAAATGAAAGCAAAGTATCCTTTTTCACAGAAAATCTGCTGAACTTCCCCCTAGATCAGGGTTCTCCAATTTTTATTGAGCTAGACCTCCACTGAGCGTGGGGATGGCTAGAGTCCAGTAAACAAGCCAATGGGACATTTCTCTGATAGGGTAACTGCTTTACGCTTTGATGCGGTAGAACTGAGCTTTACTTCTAGGATGTCGACGCGCTTGACAAAGCGAGATGAGGGGGGCACAACTGATTAAGCGGGAGGAAGAGAGGCCACGATGTCATGAAAACGGTCCTCAACGGACACAGGATCAGGGGGATCCATGGGCGCAGGGCCTGCAGGCCTGCAGAGCCGAAAACCCTAGGCATGATCAGCTTAGGGTTCGGCTTCACCAAACAACAGTGAGTAGATCTGAGGGATTAACAACATTACGATAAAACCATCATTTAATAATACATAACAACTAAATAAAAATATAAACAAGCTAGCATAACGACAATATCTTGGTTACCCATCTTTACATAAATAAAATTTTAAAAAAAAGTCTCTCTTGAAAATCTTACTGACTTAAGGATACCACATAATTCCCCAAGTAGACAATTGTTCTTATTCATGTCATCCAATATCCTTCTAAGCTATTGAGGTTTATATGCCATTTTCATAATTAAACGAGAATTACTACGATGGGTCTCGTATCTCTTTATATATTATCCTTCTTTATATATACATGGATTAATATATGTATTCATACAAATCATATTGGTACAAAATTTATAATGTGAAAGTGAATTTAATTATGATAAATTAAATGAATATATATATTTGGAGTCTATTGCTCCTGATGATAGACCCACTTGTGGGTTTGAAATGTTGAGCATTTTCAACTCTTCTATTGCAGATCTCCTCTTTTTAAATATTTATACCTACGTGAAATTATGAATAACAATATATATACGTATTAAAGTTTATATAATAAATATAATTGTCTTACTCTCAAGTAAGAATGTTTTTTTTTACTTTGTTAATCTTACACAAATTGAATTGACATGTGGCCTTAAAAAAATACACACATTTTTAAATATTAAACCCACTATATTTTATTTTATATTCTTTACTTAAAGCCACTTTAAAATATTTTATTTTAAATGAAATTTGATGAAACAAAAAGTTTTATAACAATATAGTTTATAATATTTAACATTGGTTAAGATTTTGGTTCAATTTGGAGCCCTTTAAAATTTATGGCACAACCATTAAGATATATAAAAACTATATATTAAATATTTAATCCATAAAATTGTATTGAAACTCTAAAGTTTTGTCTAATTTATTTCTCAAAATTTTGCTAAAAGAACCATTTTAAACAAGTGTTGCATGGTAGCGGATACCTATCAAAGATCGTAGGTATGCACTGAAATTGACATCCAATGTATCCATATAAAGTAAATGTAATTATTAAACTTGTCATGATATATTTGTACGTGCATAACGGAACTTGTTGATTTGATTCTCCACTTACAAGAACAAGGTTGTTGCACATTGAACATGTTTGCAACCAAAATTGAAGTCTTTGGCAGAGGGTGGTTGAGGGCGCACATATGTATCTGCACAAGCTCTCTCGGTATAACATAAGAAATTAAAACATATAAACATTAGGTGAGCTAATATCATTTTTAAAACATATAAACATTAGGTGAACTAATATCATTTTTAAAACATATAAACAAAGTATTAATTGCTAGAGTATTTGTATGTAAAAATAAAACCACGACGCATGATTTGGGAGTGAGACTATGTCAGTCTTAGTATGTCCAAAGTCACTTACACCTATGTACATAGAATATGCATCAATTATTCAAAAGATTTTCTTATATCATTTTACTCCGTTCGAAGCTTTCGTATTCCTTGAGGATCTTCGATGGAAGATTTATGTACAAAAGTGCTAAACAAATGCTCCAATCGTGTTTTTGAATGAGTGCATGTGTGTAGAATTTGCTCCAATCGTGTTTATGATTAAGTGTGTGTTTGTAAAATATGTATGGGGAATAATGTTCACATTACAAATTTTCTAAACAAATGCTCCAATCATATGTGTTTATGAATGAGTGCATCTATTAAAATATGACGAGACTTTGAGAGAGATCATTGTTATGTCTAAAGAGTTATGTTCACATTACAAGTTATGTCATTATATTAATTTTAAATGTTTAATTTAACATGTAAATGACAGCTAGACGAAGCACTCGTTACGATAAATCTTGTGTTTCCTGGCCTTAAATACTCTCCGAAGATGAGGACTCGATGACCTTTAACAACCACATTGCATTGATTGAAGTATCAACTCTTTCGGTGAAATTAGTTATCAACCTGCAAATTTACCGTAATGTAATGGTTCTATTTTAGATTTATCGATTAATAGATTGACACTAAAATATATAATAATAAAAATTGGTCCACCCCGCGAGTATGAACCTTCGGGCACCATCACCGCCACATTGAATCCATGCAACATACGTAGGGAACCACTTGCACCAAGTTTACACCATGCACCCTAGAGTACGAACCTTCAAGAGCCATCATTGCCATGTTGAATCCATTTTCTCAGCCTAATTCACAGCCCTACTTTTGCTGCTACTCAAAACTCACCACAACACATCATTAACATTGTAAACGACAAAGAAACAAGGCTTGTGAGTTGCAATGCCCAAATGGAGAAGGAGAAGAAAAACCCATATGACTTAAACATGGAAGAATTGAAAGATTCGCAAAAGCCAACCAAAGGCACACATCATGTTGTATGCAATTGCAATGAACACGACTTAATTCCTTATATTAGAGTTGTAATAAAAATGCAATATATTAAGTTTATAGTACAAACATTGCGTGGTTGGGAAGCATGGTTTAAACGGTCTGAAGAGATTATGAGGAATTCCATGCAAAAGTTAAGTAGAGAATTAGATGAAGTAAGGGAAAGTGAGGGGGATAAATTGGGGGATGTTTAGGGAAAGTAAGATGTCTAATTGCTAAGAATTTGACTACCATATACAATATAAGGTGCTCGAGGAAAAGTATGAGAGCTTTATTTCTACACACAAGCAAACACAAGCCCAATTGGAGGATTTGGAAAAACACTTTGAGAGTCTATCTCAAAGAGCGTATGTTTTGATCTTTACTTGATCGGTTTTTCGAAGGATCTGGATGGAAACCCTAGCATCAACCTCCCTAGCATCATAAATCTATGTTTCAGCTACGATTGTAGGCTTTGGATCGACGGATCTCTTCAAGCCCGTAGATCCTCCTCGATCTAGGTTGTTTGATGGAGTAGCGATCATACTAGCTTTCAGTGGGAGGCCCAATCTATTCAGCAACTAGTGTTTAAGGCCTGGGGGCTTGGGATTTTTACCCTTGTAGTATGATACCCAGAACTGACTACACATAGATTTGTTCTCTATCTTTATGAGACCCCTCTGAGGGCCTTCGATTGGCCTGCAAATGTAGGCCTCCAACCCAGTGCTATTCTGAAAAATCCAAATTTGTCAAAAGACAAGGATTCACTTTCATGTTTAGCTCTTGATTTTCAAAGCATGATGACTTCAATATGAGTCTTTGCTTTGAGACATGGGCATCTCCAAAGATGCTTCTATCACGTTGATATCTTCCCTCCATTGAGGTGTGGCTGGTCCTAGCGCTCCCTCCTCCTCTCAACCATGGTCCTATAAAAACTTGGTAAAAACTTACCTATCTATGCATGAGTATTCTAACCCTTTTATGGATATTGTTGCTGGGGGGAATAAGGAACTCATTGGCCCGGTCTATATCATAGAATAATCTGAAGACACCCCATTCGTCAAGGTGGAAGACACTCTTGTCTGCACCTATGAAATTGTTTATAAACATCAGGCTCTTATTTGTAGGTTCAATGGGCTTTGGCCTTCAACTCCGGCACTGAAGGATTGGATAGATCAGACTTGAACTATGGGTTGTGAGATTTTCATATGCTCCAAGGCTTTCTTCATAGTCATGTTTAATAAGGAAGAGGTCTGTCAAAATATTAATGATCAGGGGCCACGCTTTTGGGGTCGTTCAGGCCTCTCTATCCAAAGGTGGTTCCCTGATTTTAATCCTCTTACCTTGAATTCCATGTTGACCCCTATGTGGGTAAAGCTTCCAAACTTACCCTTGCATTATTGGGCTCCAGATTATCTGGCTTCCATCGACAACTCCTTGGTTTCATATGTTAAGACTGATGATGAGAGGGCATTAAAAAGGTTTATTTTCATGTGCACGCGTCTATGCTGAACTGGATATTAGTCGAGGGTTTCTTGCTAAGATCCTTCTTGAGGTGATAAATTATGGTCCATGTTTGCAGCTCATTGCTAATGAGAATTTTGCGTTTCGTTGCAGAGTCTATGAGAAAACATGACACCTTCATGAAACTTGTCCTTCTACACGTGCTTCCATTTCGAAGCCTGGTGTGAGCAAAAAGGAAAAAGGTTGGCAAGAAACTTGCAACAAGAATACTAACTCAAACCCTCAAGCTGATTCCAAGCAACCTCATCATGATTCGACACCCAAAACATCGCCATCAGATCCTTCGAAGCATCCTTTCACTCCTCTACAGCCCTCTCCAAGTTCGTGGCAAGCTGCTGCTTCAAAAGCGACCGCTCAGGATCCCCCTTTGCATGATGCATAGAATGATATGATTATGGTTCCGACCCCACTATATAGTGTCCTAAAATGACCTCATGAATCTGATAATTCTGATAGTGATAAGGAAGCAAACTTGGATCATTCACCGCTATTATCAAGGACTTCCTCGCATCAGATAGACATTGTTTCAAATACTCCTACCATAAACAACTCTACAGGATGGATTGATGTTTGCAAGAAAAAATGGACCCTCGCCGGTTAACTCAATAACTGGGCTTATTTCTTCGAGGATTAGAGTTGTGCTGGATAGTTTATTAGTCTATTAATCATGGTGAATAACTTGGAAGTGGTTGACCTAGTTCTTTTGTGGGTAAGCTAGTTGTGTTTTTGTATATTAGTATGTGCTTGTTCTTGATTTAATAGAAGGTTTCTCTACCCTTACTTACAAAAAAAGAGAGAGCATGCTGGATATGAAAGATTGGAGGGTTTTATGGAGATTTCCAAAGAGGATTTTGAGGATTTCAATGAGGCTCAGATTAAAGTTTGGGAGTTGGAAAGTAAATGTCGAGATGATATGGTCAGGACCAAATAGGAAATGATGGAGAAAATGAATGACAATGAAGCATTGAACAAGCATATGGTAATGGCTGGAGGATGTGAAACCCCCAAGGCCAGGAAAATCGATCCTATGGAAAATATGGATTCCATCAATAACATCATGCCTAAAACATTAGGCACTGACATTGAAGCAGTAGAGGAGCGTGACAACAGATGCACAAAGATAGTATTATTTAGTTCCAAGGAAAACAACTATGTTCCGGGCAATCTAGACAACACATCAGTATGTCACATCGATCAACTTGGGAGAATTCAAGTTGATATAGGGTAAAGTGTTTGTCCTAGCCATGTAGTGAATTTCTTATGTCATGGCTTAGGGCAACTTGCAACCTATGGAACCCGATATTTGGGGACTCCAATGCATTCTACAACAAAAGTGGTACTTGCTATCTCTTATGCAAAAAGACACTAACAAGAAGTGAAGCAAATCGATATGTATGATCATTTATTGTTTGATTGAGATAAGGTCACGAGGTCAAGAAGTTAACTATGGGTGTCCTTCAATGATCATACATATCTTGACAATCTTACTCGGAATGTATGTGCTTTACCTTGTAGGTATGGAGAAGACCAACTACAAGGCTTGTACACTATCTATAGGGATGGAAACAAGGATTCATACCAGAAACAACGATTTAGTTGAAGATAAGACCATATACGATAAGCCAGATAGAAGTTTGCATCGCTCCAAATTTGTTTAGATATGTAAGTGGATGTTTTTAACTAGAATCTCTTCATTCTCCTTATCATTGAGCCCACAACTTTAAATATAATGGTTGTGAGATATGCACATACCACCCAGTCATGTGCAATGCGACGGTGTAGAAAGTTTCACGAAGGCAGTATAAGAAGCTTCATGAAGACAGTGTGTCTCATCAAGATCAAGGAGCATTGAATGCACGTTGAATGTATATTGGATGTTGGGTGCTCGTACCAAGCAATCCGTTGTTGGCTCGACAATATCACCCTAAATTTTTCAGCCAATAGTGTGTAAGCTAAAAATTTAGGAACTTAGGATAGTGATAATGCATAAAAGCATGCATCCAAAAAATTTCGATAAACACAATAATGAAAGGCAATCTAATACGTAGTCAAAGTGACTAATAGTGAGTCAACAACATATCGATTACAATTGTACACTGCTTATCGACAAGTACAGTAAAGATTATACTAAATTACTTAAATATTGCTCTAACAATGATATACATATTGTACACATAAAATTTGAAAACAATATTATTTTCATGTTTTCATTTCATTATTTAACTTTTCATAGTTTACATAAATCTATTATTATGAATAAATTTGCCACATTGTTGTTGTTTTTAAATAAAAATATTATTCTAATTATAAATAAATTTACCACATTATTATTGTTTTTAAATAAAAATGTTAGAAACATATTTATACTGAAACAAAAAATTATCCTTAACCGAAACCCACAATCAACTCATAAATCCTTCACCAAAATTTAAACCTTGCAAAAGATGACAAAAGTCCCCCTAATCATAAATCCTTAACCAAAATTGAAACCTTATAATTGTTGCTATGCACATCAAAAAATAATACAAGACGAGTTGATTAACATTGAATCTCCAACGTAATTTTAAAATATTTTAACAACGAAAGACAAACCCCTAAGCTAATCCAAAGTACAAAGGACATAACAAGATCGTCAAAGTCTCCATGATAATGCAATTATTATATTTATTAATTTTTTTAAGTGGTCTAGTTCTTCTCGCTCCACATGGCAATCACCTAATAAAAGTTCCATCGATCCTCTTCACTTTACATGGCAATCACTAACAAAATTCCACCTTATTTTAAGGCAAGGATACCGACTTTGAAATCCTTGTTACTACTTATTATTGAGCCGAGAGGCTCTCTACAGCGCAGTATGGGGGAGATCTTGTAACGTTACATAAAGGGGGAGATCTTGTAACGTTACGTAACGTTATGTAACGTTACGTAACTTTATTTTTATTAATAAAAAAATAGATTTTTTAATTATAAAACAAAATAAATGTCTGCCAGAAAAACAATCTAATTGGAGGGAGATGTTGTAATCTTCCTACCTAACAAAACAATAAAAAAGTAAAAAATAACCAAACAATAAAAAATTAAAAATTTAATTATCCCCCAAAAAATGTGGATCATAAACAAAACACAATATGGGGGAGATGTTATAATGTTCCTACATAACAAAATAATAAAAAAATAAAAATTGAATTATTTGCAAAAAAGTGTTGGCATTTTAAACAACCCATGGTTTTATTGTATATGGTTTAGGAGGACCGTGCACATGGTTTTAAAACCATGTGCAAGGCCTCCTAAAAAAACCCATGGTTTTATTGTACATGGTTTAGGAGGGCCTTGCAAATAGTTTTAAGACCATGTGCAAGGCCTCCTAAACAACCCATGGTTTTAGGAAGGCCTTGCATATGGTTGTAAAAGGTCATTTATGGGGAGATGTTGTAATGTTCGTTCATAACAAAATAAAAAATAATATTAAATATTATATGTTGGCCATAAATAATATTAAATATTAATAATAAATATATTATATGTTGACCTTTAATAAAAAGATGTGTCTTTTGGTTTGAATCAAATCAATGGTATATATAGGACACACCAAAGTTGATAGCTCATTGAGTGTAATACTTAAGAAGAGGTTTGCACCTAGAGAGATTTGATCCCTCTCAGCTCTTGATAGAGCCTAGAATTTGGATCTACGTTGGTTTTAATTAATTTCAAAAAGCCCACTTCAATAAAGTCCCTCATCAATATTATACAAATCTTTTAATTAATTTTAAAAATTCCCCACTACAACTTTTGGTGAATGTTATACAAATGCATTATAAAAACATAAACTATAGCAAAGAATATTGGTATTGTTGTAACATTATATTAACAAGTCTACATAGCTACAACTTGAGAATGGTTGTAGGTATAAACAAGGAGAGCTGCTAAAGGCAGCAAGACCCTGTAATTGATTGATCTATCAAGACTCATGCATCCCAATGTTAACTATGTGCATAAAGTTTCAAGAGAACAATGGATGGTTGCAAATTAGTTGAGAATGATGGTTGCAAATTAGTTGGCAGCTTTTACCTGCTGTTATGAATGTGTCTTTTTGCATCCATGGCCTCTTCAAACGCTTTTGCTATCTCAACATCTAGTCCAAGGCTATGTGCATAAAGTTTCAAGAGAACAATGGATGATTGCAAATTAGTTGAGAACGATTGTTGCAAATTAGTTGGCAGCTTTTACCTGTTGTTATGAATGTGTCTTTAAATGTGTCTTTTTGCATCCATGGCCTCTTCAAAAGCTTTTGCTATCTCAACATCTAGTCCAGGCGGATTGAGGAAACACAAATCCACTCCAACACCAACAGTACACAGGTTGTCCAAAGCAAAGCGAATAAGTATCTCCTGAAGATCAATGGCAGAACCGCTTCGGGCAGCTTCTTCGAGCTCTGCGAGCAGTGAATGGATTTATCGATTGTGGCAATTATGTGATTTTTATGGGCTGGCGAGTGCAAAAACGAACTCATCGTCTTCCTCTCCCAAGCCCATTGTTCGCCATCTGTGTTGAGAATTCCCTGGCCCCAGAAGATCGTCGAAAATACATTTATAATAACTACCCTTGGGGAAGCCACGAAACTTGGTCTTCAGAATTTACTCTATGCTTTTCAGGATCCATGGTAACTAAGGAAAACATGTTTTCCAGCCAAGGAGGCATCACTGCAAGCATTATTTCTGTGAGCGTCTAGTTATGTTTATAATGTCTCTATTTGTCCATGAAACATCTCTGCAACCTCCACATTGACATCAATCCTTGACAGACAAGATGCTCCTCCTTATACACATGTATTCCAAAAGAAGGAAAATAGGGTGTTTTCAACAAATTTCTAATTTCCTGTGGTTCTACTCGCTTTCATTGAATTTTTCTTAGTAGTACAATCTTCACATTAAGAAAAATAGGGTGGTTTCAATGCATCTTTAATGTCTTGTGGTTCTAATCGCTTTCATTGAGTTTTGTTGTACAATCTTCAATTTCAGTTTCAAAAATTTGAATATGACAACTGCCTACGACTCTATTTCATTTTTTTTTTTGGTTTCCATCAATGTCTCTGCATTATATGTCCGCGCGGGCTACTTGTATTGTATTGTGGCTCTATTCAGTGAGAGGTCAGTTCAAGAATTCTTCTTGTTTGCGTCTAGTTGTATAGTCTCAGGTCATGTAAGCATTGACTAGTTTTTTGCTTACAATTTCCAAGAATGCACATGGAAAAAGTTTCCAGAATGGAATACAATCCCTGGTACTTACTATTTTCAAAGTCGACCTGCATTCATCTTGCAAGACGGTTTCTGTGTTGATTGGTGGTATCACATGATGTCAAGATGATGTTGGTGTTTCATGTGGAAGAAGATTCGTGGACAGAATCGATTTCATTCCCTTCATCTATGCTGGATGACAAGTCCTTTTTGTGTAATATTGCAGAATATAAACAACAACTATGTGTGGATAAAAGAGTCGATCAAAATTCCATAAACATGATTTTGGAGCTTTGGAAATTCCATAGTGAGGAAAACGTTTGGAAACTGGATGAAATCATTGCACCCCCATTCTTTCTATTCGTGAAATAAAATATTTTCCAGAATGGATCAACGAAGCTAGGGAATTCTTGCATTGGATCACGTCGTCCAACCGTAGTCTTTGGGTTTATGACATGTGACATCACACTTACAAAGTTCATCAGAGTCCAAAATGCAGGGAAACCCTCTTTAGATTAAGCATGTACAATCAATTTTAGTAGAAATTTGACCGCACTAAGTGCTAACAACATTGATTTATTGACAGCCGTTAATTTGCGAGTATGGTTTTTGAATAGTTATTTGTAAATTCATTTGAAAAAAATAGATTTTGTATTTTATACATTTCACAAAATATTTTAATCCAACTACGGTACAAAATATAAATAGCTAATTGAAAAATCCATGATTGTAACATGCAAAGCATTCTAAGTAACTATTTTGGATTACTGGGCAATTCAAGATTATTTGAGCTCACATAGATAAGCAACCACTTTATTACAAACTACACTCAAGAAGGAATAAATTGTCTCACTGATTTCCTGGCTATGATCCAAATTTTGAAGCCTACAGGTCTATATGGTGCCATATTATCACTGCAAATAAGCTTATCACAGAAAAAGCCAGTGATGCATGTTGAATTAGCTGCGACAAGCTATCCATCCTTGCGAATATGAATGGATCAGAGAAGAGCATTGTGCCGCATTGGCTCTGTGTAAGAGAGCCAGAAAATAGCTATACTAAATGGTTAGATATTCTATGGTTCTCGCAGCTAAAGTAGGGACCAGTATAAGCGCTAACCAAAAATCCATAAAAAGCCGCTATCTGTTTTGGGGGTTTTTATTCATGCAAGAGAAGGGCGCATGATGCAGCCATTAAGGAGTTACACGCTATCTTTAGACAACATGCATAGCACTTTACTTTATGATCTGCATTGCATGAGTTATACATGAATAAGTACGTTGTAGTGGAGATGCTTTTGTCTTTTGGGGAAGGCGCACCATACCTTTTTTTCCAATCACTTTGAAACAGGGAACCCGATGACTTCTCTTCCCCAAGAGTATAGAGTTGAATATGAGACGTGTGACATGGTAATCAAATATAGAGTTTTTTTCTTCACAAAACTTAGAGTATAGAGTTGAATATGAGACGTGTGACATGGTAATCAAATTTGGTTATTTTATTAGTTTATTGCATAAATGGTACATGTTGTGTGCTTGAGAAGTCCACCATGGCTGATTGCAACGTGCAGTATGAATGCCAGGTGGGTTTAATTAATTTTTCATTAATTGTTTATTGTATTGCCTTTGCCCAACTTTCCTCTAAATTGATCCGATAATTGATGATCTATAGACATGGGAGCTTGTAACTGAGAATATGAATGAATTAATAGAAACGGACGAATGCATCAACGCGTGTGGGGTGGAGAGGATGACAGTGGGGATGTCCACCCATTCTCTAGCGGAACGTGGCTTCACAAACAAGTTATGCTCTCCGCTCTGCTACAACAACTGCCCCAACATCATCGACCTCTACTTCAATCTTGCTGTAGGAGAAGGTACTCATAACCACCATTTTATATTTAAATTCATAGCCCCTATTTGTAGCAGATTAAAATAGTATACTCATTACTGGATATACTATACGAGAAAAACCTGCAGCTGCTAGCTATGAATATGTATATGTATGGATAGTATAGTTTAAAATAGCCCATGATTGAGTTATTTAGATATAATACGTGCAAGTGTCTACTTGCCCAGCCTGTGCGAGTCTCACAGAAGCGGAGACGTGCTGATGATAAGGGAGGTTATGTTTAATTCCGTTGTTGCTCCTGCAATGATTGGTTTTTGAGCTATACCAATTTCTCCCGAGTCCCATCATTAAAGGAAGTTTCTACTTTTTATATAGAACTACCGTACAAGGTTCAGTACTATGAATAATTATTTATACATGCAATCAGCCTTATGTTCTATTTTATTTTTTCAGGATACAATTTCTTTCGATGTACTTGTCAATTTGAATGCCATTTCACCAAGTAGAAATATAAAAAGTATATAAATGTTAGGCCTTAACACTTTAGTTGCTCAGACTGAGAAAGTTGTTTGTGTCTCCTTACTTTTGGGATAATAGGTGTTATCAATGGCGACCGGCCTATAATTCATCCTATTGCATTCAGAATATGTTTTCTACATCTTCCCATTTTCTTCACACAGATAACTTGAAATTCTATAATTTTATTCACATAGATAACTAGAAATTCTACATTGAAAACTATAGAAAAATTATTCCTGATTGATCATACATAATAATAATTTAGTAGAAGGCATAGTCTGCAAGAAGGTATGATACTAACATGACACCTATAATAAATCATAGAACATAGAACCTACCAGTAGGGTAATTAATATTGCAATGCCTTTGGTCAATAAACTAACACTTAAAAAACTGATACATTGTTGATCTATAAACAGGGTCACAGCGTCTAAAATTGAAGGCACAAGCCAGAATTTCTCATATTTCAATAGAAAGGAAAAATAGAAAAAAAAAACAAATTTCAGTACCTTAAAGAATAACCTCGGCTCTTTGGCTTATTTCGGCTTTGTGTTCTTTCTTCAAACCTACTAATAATCCGGGAATACCTTTCGATACCCATTCGCAGAACGATTCATAGACTTATCCCAGCCTCTCGTATTACAAGGTTGTCGAAATTAGAGATGAATATCCCTTAGAAGAGGCTCAAGACCAGAGGGGCTTTTTAATGAAAGCATTGCCATTTGAGTATGTGGTACTATGTTGTTTCTACGTAAGAGGGGTTTCGATGGCAAATCAAGTCGGTGAGAAGCATCCACAGAAAGGATGCTTCCATGAAAGGACACCACACGTCCAACATGCACGTTGACAAAAGCACCATAGTTCAGTGTTAAAACACGAAAATATTTCACCTAAAATGTTTCACCTAAGTTATGCAATCAAACATTAAATTCCATGAAACTAATGCTAAATTGATTTTAGCATTAATCTGCTTTGGAAATAAATTGAACTAAAACTTTGATGTTTATGAAAATTAACAGTAGCCCTCGCCTCGAATAGAGGCCAAATAAGAAGACAATTTAATTGATTGGTTGCCAAATTTCTTGTATATTTTGATTGGCTGATAAAACGGTGTCTCTTATACTGTGCAACAAAAGTTAAAAAAAATAAAAAATGAACTTAGGTTATAAAAAGTTTATTGTCTTAAAGTGTGGGCCTTGTTAATAAAAATGACGGCAATCCATTTACAATAGTCCTTGCCAGCCCGAAGGGCAGGGACTAATAAGAAAAGTTGCAATTCAACAAGTCCTTGCTTTCTTGAAACTAAATTATTTACGAAGTGAACCAGTGGAGAATAAGATATGGGTTGGATGTTGTATTAACTTAGTAGTTGTTTGTAATGAGAAATGTAGTTGTGTCTTGCAATTATAGATAAGGTAAGGTAAAGAGAAGGTAAGGAGAAAATATAGGTGTTGGCTCTTTCTATTGAATTGAAATGGTTGGGTTGTGTACATTGATGGCACTATTAACTAAACTACATGATTTGATTGTATTTTAAGATAACTATATTACAAGTTGTTGCAGCTGCAACTGTTTTCCCAAATTTTCAAAATTTTGGACCCTCCTCTTAATTTTTATCTTGCCTAGAATCGTCTGGATCCATGAACTCTGTTTTTGGTTTCCCTCTGCTACAAGTTTGGACTGTTTTAAGGTTAACTGTCTTCATGCTTTTCGAAAAATTGCTTATGTTTGAAACTGCTTTGAGTGTGGAATTTTGAGTTTGGTTTTAAATATTGCCCTTTGATCTGTGATTTCTTTATTTCTTCTTGGAAGCCTATTTCTCATTTTTCGCCATTGTTTCAGGGGTGAAACAATCTTTCGGCGCTGCCCAGCCGAAGTAACAATTTTAGTTCGATTGTTCGGAGGTTTTTTAAACAACGTATCAGAGCCATTTTCCTTATGAAGCCTCCGTTGCGGAAGCTAAACAATGAGTATTTCCGCAAGGTAGTCTTGACTTCTCCAATGTCATGTTGTTTTTGTTTTGACTTGTTTGCATTATCGGATGTTGGTCGAAGTTTGAGTCGGGGTTGTTTGATCTTTGTGAAGCCGCTGTTTTGGAAGTGAGACAAGCTTTTTGGATCGCTGCACGACCTTAAGTTTTCTGAGCACTTAACGTTTTCACTTTGTTTCTGCGCCGTAGAGAAACGTTTATGAAGGCTGTAGTCTGTTTGTTTCCCGCCAATGCGGCTCCCGAGCGAACTAAGTGTCCGCCATATTACTGCTCCGCTCGCCGATGCTTTGTCTAGATTTCACCGATTTGTCTTTGGGCCGCGGAGTCCATAGTCTTTTCATCTTCCGCCATTGCGGCTACGTAATGCACTAACCTCCCGACGTTGATGTCTTACTGTTCGCCGACAGGGATCTTTTCCACCCGATGCTTTGGCATTTAGCCCTTCTGAATCCGATAGACTTAACGGTCCCGCGGAACTCGTTGTCCATTTGAAACCCGCTGTTGTGGCTGTAAGTAAGACTATCCGGCCCATGTTTAAATGGTTTAAGCCACCGATAAGGTTTTTCCTACCTGTGGGCAGCGGTGGTTCTTGATTCTTGTTAAGGATTTCGTGACGAGGGTGCAGTACTAGGCCTCATTTTGATGATCAGTTTTGTGGCTAGTATGGTTTAAGTTTATTGAAAGATGCAGTCCTAATTAATGTGAATTTTTGTTTAACTGCAGACGAACTCAGAAGATTCTTCAGAGTACTGCTACAATCAACAAGACAAATAAAAGACAAGGCAGAATCGATGGCGACAAAAGCTCAGGTTTGGAAGGGGTTCGTCAGTTACTGAGCCGATCCTGTTTATGAAGTTGAAATCCAAAATGTAACGCATTATGTGAATCATGAGTACTCACGAAAAAAGACAAAATTGTGAGATTAAATGGTTTTTTGGGGAAGTCCAAAGGTCAGACGGTTGGGGAAGCCCAAGGGTTTTGTTGTTTTTGTATAAAGAGAGGAAAATGAGAGAGAATAAGGGGGATTTTTCCTTGGAAAAACTTGTGAGCTATTGTTTGGAAGAGGAACTACTTCGTTTTACAATAAGAAATTGCAAAGTTTACCTGTTGGAGAAGGTGCTGTGTGGAATGTTCGAATGTGATGAAATGAACAATGTTGAAGGGGAACTATTTCGTTTTCAACTATGTTTCATTAACTATGAGAGCGTTCTAACTTTTTGAACCTATGTTCTTATCTGAATGTTCTCTGGTATATTCTGTGATAATTTCCACTATGAGTAATGGAGGTTTTTAACTGTTGATGAGCTATCTTATTGTGTATATCTTCATTCATGTTTATGTGTTTTGATTCTAAGAATAGCTATCTGTGATTGACCTTAACATATGAACAGTATTACATTACTCATTAATTAATTTCTTGCTCTCTAGAGACAGCTTAGTTAGTATGTATTTTCTAGTTATGTACGATTTATATGCGAGAGAGTCTAAGACGAGAGGTAAGAACCTGCGCATCACATTGTGACCACTCCTTGCATTATTTATCAACCTGCATTTTAGATAGGCACTTGCATATCATACTTTAAGTCAAAAAATACAAAAATGTATACGGTGGATCGGGTCGCAACCGGTAAAACCTTTTATTTTTGTTACTTGACCTACAGTAGCCAGACCGCAAACCGGACGGATTCCCTACACCAAACAGTCACGGGCTAGTTGGAAACGTTAACTGGGGAGAATCCCTTACTATTGTTGCCTACGAATTTCTAGGCCTCAACACAAGTATAAATTGGTTCCATGTTTACTTTTATGTACATTAAAAAACCAAATAACATTGTACCAAACCCAAATTGTAAGACGATATAAGGTATATAGTGTTATTTGAAAATTATAGTTGCTTCTCGCACTTTACTAACTCCCGCTTCTATTAAACTAGCTAGGATAACATGCATCATACACCTCTTTAGTTCGGTAGTGAGAGGATAAAGGAAAAACAAAAATATGGATGACAAATGATCGTAGGTTAATAGACAAAGGAACACATAATAAGGTTAGTTGAAGGATACCGCCAATCAAATTACCTACTTCTTTGTGTCACATGGATGAATCATAAGCTTGGGCCACACACACCTACACTCGACATTTGAAGACATTGAGTTAAGTGTTTGGACAAAATAGATCAACACAAAAGAAAGATGTGCAAAGAGATGAGCCTCTATGGATAAATATCTCAATATCACTCACTTGTGTAGATCCCCCTTATAGTAGCGAGAGAACCAACATCTAAGCCAAAAGATAAGGCATAGGCACCATAAGTATAAGCACTAAAGAGAGCGCTAAAATAAATTTAGTTGACAACATTCATTTTTTATTTATATATATTTTTAACAGAAACCAAGGAAAATTTTATATATATTAAAAAGGCTGAGCACAACCATCCTTACAAGGTCTGAATCCAAAATTTGTTAGCTACTATAGAAGGACAAACACAAGTTTCTAAGCTATAAATAGAAGAGAAAATGATTATAGACTTCTTGTTGAAACAAGTTAAACCCATGGAAGGGTACTATCTTACAAGTTGATTGTTCAACAATACACAAAATACATATATATATATATATAATTGAGAGAGAATGACCTAAAACTTCTGAGCTTCCTGCCCATGGGTCAGCTGGCCAGTCGAGGGTTCTTTGATCTGTAAATCTCCAACAATAGGGGGTTCCTGGAAATGACTGCATTGGGTCATGCTAGTAAGATTCTGAACGTCCTCCTTGACAATGTCGACTTTCCCCATTAGCTCATGCATATCTCTAGTATTGTCTTCGATTCTGGATGCATGGAACTCAAGCTGATTTGAGATGTATTTAGCATCTGCTGCAACATTTCTGCTACTATTGACACTAGTGCCAACCATCTTAAAAATCCAACGCATTCCTCTCTGCAAGTCTGCAAGCGAGGGCTTGATCTCTTCGATGTACTTGGATGAAGCCATTATTTCTTGCTCTTGCGCAACCAAGTGAGGCCACAAAGGAGAATAAAAATTGCAAGAAGAAATTATACCTGATCTGAGCGATTCCCAGGTGAATGACAACTGATCCTCAAATAACCACGGTGGAGCTGGAACTTCTTCAATGGTCTGGTGAAACAATTCACTATTAGTATGGGAGTTGAGTAGACCATCAAAGAGGGTTGTGATATCTTCTTCCAGAGGAACGAAGAGAAGAGAGCACATATCCAAATTGAGAGAGAGCCTGGGGAAGTGAGACATGGAGTTCATAATGGCCGTAGATCATGCAGAGTGTTCAGAAAATTCACTGAGGATTTCAATGTACAAGAGGAAGAGACGTTCCTAAAATGCCTTCACATGGCTGAGATTGCCACCTTTCGAAGCTTGACACGTCAGAGGACGCGTGTTTAGAATATAGAGAGGGAGGGCGATGAAGGGGGTGGAGGAGAGTAGGTAAGAAAACCCCCTAGGAGAAAGAGGACTAAGGAACATAGTTGTGGTGATGTTGGTCTCTTATTGAGATAATTCCCATCTTGTTCTTAACTCCTTGATTTTCCATTTTATCCGCGAGATCATTCTTCTACCTTAGGATGTGGTAGTACGTGACGTGAAGAGTGGTACTCATTCTGCTAATGCGCTCATACAACCTTTTGCAATTGGTTGCACCTGAGTTGTAGCCTTTCCTAATTTTTTGAATGATCTGTTTAGAGTCTCCGAAGATGATGATCTTTCTTATATTTTCTTTTTTTACAAGTTCCATTCAAAGGTAAAGGGCTAGCCATTCTACTTCATTGTTGGTTTTTCGTTGAATCCCCCAAGCATAAGTTGTCACTGTATTCCCTCTAGGATCAAAGATAATCCCACCCGCACCTACCTCCCCAGTGACAACATCCATTATAGTTATAAATTGAGATCAAAACCCAGTCACAAAGTAATCTAGAGCAAGGGTAGTTACAACAGTTGTTTACCTACAACTAGTGAATATAACCATTAATCTAGTCGAAGTAAAGGCAATAGTCTCACCAGTCATACAAGTAGTGCGTAGGAAACGGTTGTCATAGTCAACATGATAAATTACATGAGGAGGAAGTGTGTATCTTGCACAAGGAGTGTGTGGATCCCACCATGTCTGATAGATGGCGTGGATCCATTGCATGAGAAGTGTGTGGTTGGTGTCTCAACTATCAAATACTTAATGACATACATACTATTGTTGTGATCTGTGCATAGTGGATTTGCTTTAGTAGTAGTGCATGTGTTACTTTTGGCATGGAGTTAATATCATTAATCCCCCCCTTACTGAAACAACAATTGAGCTCCTCCAATTTTATTTGATAATTCAATCTTATTGATTCAATCATTCTAGGTTCTTTTGGTTCACTAATGCAAGCATTTCTACAGTTACAGCCTTATAGGTTTGGAAGGAATTCTATAGTGACCTGTAGTTACTATGCTACAAGAAATTTAAGTTCCTTGGCTTGTCAAAATCGCAAGGGGCTTGGTCACTTTACTTCATCATAAGGATTGTTCTAAAGCAACCCTCGAGGGAGATATCCCTAGTCAACTGTTACAGAGCCCTAACCATTGAGTCGGTGTAATCTCACTCGGATTGATATTATGTTTTGCATGTTGGATTTGCCCAACAAGCATTTATTCACCCTACTTTAATCGCCGGGAAGGGGGAAGATGCATCTACAATGGATAGAAAGATTGCAAATTTTACAACAACACCAATAGAGACTAGAACCAATAAAATTGGATCAACAGAGAAGTGAGCCTCACTCATTTGTAGTTTGTAGCAAAGAATAATTTCGTGCCTCATATTGAACTAGTCTAGTCTATTGGTTAAAACTTGGGAATTTACTACTCTCTCCTTTTATTTCCACAAAAAGATAGAAATCATTATAAATGAGATATTACTGTCTCTTCTTGTGAGTATTTTGTCACATCCCCAACCCTTACTCGACAGAGAGGACGCGACACCATCTATCAACCTGGGCTGTCTAAGCCCCCATGAACATAATACATATATAAAAATGCATTGAACTTAAAGCATACAAATACACAGATGCATAATAAAATGTACATGATATATACAGCGGAAGCAAATCATTCATTCAACATATTCATGCATTCAACATGTTCATGATAAATTCATAATAATTCATAAGCAAATACAGTTGCATAACTTAAATAAACAAGAATACTTATCTTTGGAGAAGCTTGTCCCACAACTAGCTATGTCGCTGCAACGTTCCACCCAACCATAAGCCATTGCGCTCTTTAATCTCTCAGCAACACTACCACCCTCGAGATGGGCATGATTTTCCCCAAGGAATAAGGAACACTAGCAGACTTTCCCCATAGCCAAGGATACAATAAAATTCAGTCAAGCCAACACAGTTCGGTTTATCATACTTACACAGGCGGTGGTTTACACTTAGCCAAATTCACATGAGACACAGCCAATCCAACAGATGGGTTTATCAGGCTACCAACCAAGCCATCCTTCCAGTTGGGTTTATCAGGATGCCAAGGAGGTGGAAAGATTGACTGCTAAGCTATTGATCTCAACCCCAGAGCTATGAACACCCACACTGGATCTATCCTGATTTCTAAACAATTACACACCCAACACAAGGAAGTATTCCCTTCTCTGCTACACAGTCCCTCAGGCCATGCCTTCCCTTCTAGTGTTATTTAGGGCATGCAAAGAAGAAAACCAACCTTCTAGATTGGTCTGTGACACAAGGAAGTATTCCCTTCTCTGCTACACAGTCCCTCAGGCCATGCCTTCCCTTCTAGTGTTATTTAGGGCATGCAAAGAAGAAAACCAACCTTCTAGATTGGTCTGTGAGGTTCTTTAACACACTAGGTTTATCAAGCAAGTTTAGACTCCATTTCCATTCCTTCAATCAATTCAAATGCCAAACATGGATGCACACACAGTGATCTCAGTCCTGGGATTTACCAAAATGTAGCAGACGCTAGGGATTACATACACACACAGAAATTTATGAATTTCTGAACATGATTGGTGCCATACTGAATGTTGCAAATTACCAAAACAAAAACATTGTTGGTCTTTCAAATCGAGGATACAAAATTGGATTCATGACAATCGTCTTCAGGAAAAAAACTAACAGACAGGGGAAAACGTGAGAGAGCACAATCCACAGGAAAAACCCAAAACATGAAGGATTCAGATTGGCGAACAGGAGAAATTCGTGAAAGGTTCAGACTCAGAATCATTTTGTCTTGCTTGCTGCTGTGTGAATGTCCAATTGGGTTTCCAAAAAACCGTTTTATTCAATCCAAATCGCGAGGGAAGGTGAAATGCTACCACATGAGGGAAAAGTGGTCGTTTATGGTGTTTTCTTTCCCAAGAAAATTTAAAAACGTTTTTCTAGAAAATCATGCCCAATCCCCCCACTCCCTCATCCTTAGGAAAAATCATGCCCCCATCTCATTTAGTTGCGTTGACATAGCCGGCTGTGGGTTTTTAATTAAAATTGCAAATTTAACATGATGTCTAGCTTTTTTTTTAATGTTTAGCTAGGATAAAATACCATCGGCTCAACCATAATTTCCGAAACATAAACACTAAATCAATGGTGGGTCTTTTTCATAGCTCCACACCATGATTATTTACATCATTTTATTTAAATGCAAACGGGGTCAAAACTGGGGTATTACATATGCCATCTTTTCAACTAAGAAGTAGAGGGATACTAAACCAATGTTTATGGTTACTCCATCTAAAGGCATCAAAGGATTTGTACTAACAAATTTTATGAGAACCATTGTTATTACCCCTATCCTTGGACAAAGTTCACATAACCATTTAAATCATAGCGCCACGTCTTGAGTAGCGACCTCACTAAATGGAGCACATGTTGACATGAAAGTGACTTCTTATGTTGTGGGTTTGTCGTAGCTAGAATCCACCATCATGCATAATTTTTACTTCGAATTAAGTTTCAAAGTGCAACTAGGATGGCTCATTCTCTATTTTGGTGGTCCTATAATGGAAAAGAAAAAAGTTTAGTCTAAGCAATCAATGTGGCCTTGTCCTATTCCTGTACCTACAAGGATGCTCCTCTCATGATCAATGAATATAAGCACACATATGCAAAAGTATAATGAGATAATATAAGAAAGCACACATCCATACAAAGATCAATAACAAACTATATCCTAGCATGTTATTGTCTTACTCTAAAATTTGGTTTATTTTCATAGTTTTCAATTCATTGTTCACTGTTCACAATCATTGCTTACAGTTTACAGTTCATAATTACAATAAACTATAATTCATAATTCATTATTTGCAGTGGAATTTAAACAAGTTTGGAAGCAAATTTGATAATTTCACTTATACTTATACGACTCGACTATTGATCAATTATCGAGATTATCCTAACAAGATCCTCCAAAAATAGTTGTGTTTAGGTGACATTACAGTCACTCTGACACTATTACGGTCATGTAGGTGTTATTAGGGTCAATCTGAATCCATAAGTGATATCACATGCCTCATCATCATTGTCCTAATCATGTTCGTCAACATCATACAATACATCAACATCATTGTCCTAATCATGTTCGCCAACATCATACAATACATCGACATCATCATCATCATTGCCATCAACATATATCATCATCATAGTCATTCATTTCATCAACATTGTGATGATGAACAAGGCATCCTACTAACTTACAAGAATTTAATAAAGGACATTTTCCCTCGCCTAACTAGGTTTATGGGTCTTAATAATTAGTAATTGTCATAATCCTCATTGTCATAATCATCATCACCGACATCATCATCGTCATCATCATAGACATCTACATTATCACCATAGTCATCATGATATATCACCACATTCAATTTCATGATAATTGTGATGATGAAAAAGGCATCAACCACCTAATTACATAAGTTTCACAAAAATATTTTGGCTTCTAAGTGGAAATGTATGCATCAATTGTGATCGTTATCATATTATAATCAAATCATCAACGACGCCATCATAAAATTCATAATGCATCATCATCATGATGTTAGGTTCACTTAGAATCCATTTAGGTCACTCAAATGTTGTAAGGGACACTTGAATTCCGTTAGGGTCATTTAGGTGACATTAGGGTCACTCAAACACCATTACACTCATTTAGGTTCTATAAGGATCAATCAAGATCCAACAGTGCTATCACATGCATCATCATAATTGACATCTACGTCATCATCGTCTTAATCATCATCGTCAACATCAGAGTACATCAACATCATTGTTGTGAGGAAAACTATCCTATGACTAGGGTTGAGGTCACCAACATACTAGGTATTCCAAGGCAAACATCTAGGGTTTCACAGTAAGCAAAATAGTGTCTAGATACAAGCAAACATACAAAGAGTTTGAAAGATAGAAAATGATGCACCTTGTTTATGTCGATTGATCCTTGATTTCTTTGTTGCTTGCTCTACTTCATATTTGATCCAAATGATCCAAACTCTGATCTACAAAACCGACCAAAATACCTTCCTCAAAATCCTTTGACAATAGAAAATATTATTGATGAATTGAAAGAAGAACAATAACATAAATCTATTAATCTACTTTCAACATAAAATATCAATTTATTCCATCAATCATGCCATAAACTCAGAATCCGGGAAGGTAAAGATGTTAATTATCTTATTAGAAATAGAAAGAAGTACGATATTACCTTTCTCTATTTTGGCACCTCACGATAACTTGAATCTGGATATCCTACTTTTATCCTCCAACAATCCCATGCAATGCTCCAATGCATAAGGGTTTGAAACGAACTAGGTAGCAATTTCAAAACATAGGGCATGTAGCAAAGGGATAGAGAATCCAAATTCCTCCAACATAACAACACTTAGACTAAAAGTCCCCTTTCATATCTCATATCCCTTGATTTTATAGTAAGTGGAGACAATAACATTTGGGTAGGGAGCAATTATAACCAAAGGGAGGTTACCAAAACCAACGAAACTAACCCAAAATTTGAAATTTTATTATTTTTTGAGGTAATTAGGGAAAAACCGTTGGTGAGATAACGACAACATGTGTGTACACCCTTTCCATACAAAGGCAACAAGTGTTTTTTTATGTGAAAAAAGCTTATTGACAGACCACACGGAGTGTTTTGGTCTCCAAACCTAGTTACAAAGAATAAGAGTGTTAGGGAATCACTAGATGACTAAGGCCATGTCACCGGATACCAAATCAAGACTCTTCCATCCATAGTGTCCTTTTTTGTGAGCGGCTGTCGCCATTTGATGTGTCCTCACAGATAAAGAAGTGCCAATTTGGGCTATAACAATCATCATCATCATCATTGTCACTGCCATATATCTTCATGACAGTCATTCATGTCATCAACATTGTGATGGTGGACAAGGCATCCTGCCACCTAACAAGAATTTCGTAAAGGACGTTTTTCGCTTTCCTAACTAGATAAATGGGTCTTAATAATTAGTAATTGTTATGATCCTCATACTCATCATCATTACCATAATTGTCATTTTCGTAAACATCAACATGATCACCATAGTGATCATCATTGTCATCATCATATATCATCATCATAGTCAATGTCATGATCATCATTGTAACGATGATAAAGGCATCAAACCACCTAATTACATGAATTTTGTAAAAGATATTTGACATCTGAGTGGGACTCTAGGCATCCATTGTCATCATTATAATCTTATAATCAAATCATAATCAACACCATCAACATTGTCATAATGCACCATCACCATGTTGTTAGGTTCACTCAGATACCATTAGGATCAGTTAAATGTTTTTATGGACATTCAAATGCCATTAGTGCCATTTAGGTGACATTAAGGTAACTCAAACACAATTGCCATCATTTAGGTGTCATTATGATCAATCAAGATCCAGTAGTGTTATCACATGCATCATCATCACTGTCATTGACATCGACATCCTACTCATCATTGTCAACATCATACAATATATAAACATCATCATTATCATCATCTTCGTTTTTATTTTCATCGTCATATATCATCATGATAGTCATTCATGTCATCAACAGTATGATAATAAACAAGGGATCCTTCTATGTTACAATTTTTTTTTAAAGGATGTTTTCCCTTGCCTAACTAAGTTGATGGGTCTTAATAATTAGTAGTTGTCATGATCCTCATCATCATTTTCATCATCATCATCGTCGTCATCATCACATACATCAACATTATCACCATAGTCATCATCATATATCATCATAATTAATGACATGATCATCATCATCATCATTGTGATGATGAAAAAGACATCCAACCACCTATTAATTAAATGAGTCGTAAAATATATATAACCTTTTACTAGGAATGTAGTCATCAATTATCATCGTTATCATTTTATCATCATCAACGACATTATCATCGTCATCATGTTGTTAGGGTCTCTCATATGCCATTAGATTCACTGAAATTTTATTAGGTATGCTTGGATGCGATTAGGGTCATTTAAGCGACTTTAGGGTCACTCTAATGCCATTAGGTTCATTTAGGATCCAATAGTGATATCACATGCATCATTGTCATTGACATAAACATCATCATGATTCTCATTTTCATCATCATCATCATCATTATCAACATTATCACCATAGTCATTGTCATTGTCATTATTGCGCTAAAGAGGCACATTCTACAACCCAGTATGGGAGAGATGTGTATTTCTTTCCATGCTCATGCCAAAGCTGACACATGTCTTTTATAAAAATAAAATATTATTAAAAATAACATGTCAACTCAAATACAATTTAAAATATTCAAAATATTTAGTGCTGCATACACACACACACACAAATTAGATAAAATTAAAACCATAAACATTGCATTGCACACTTCCTGAATATTTCCACTCTAAAAAAAGGTTTAGACCTCAAGAAATTTGATCCCTCTTGGCACTTGGCAGATCCCTTTTAATATGGATCTATGCTGGTCATATATCACCATAGCCATTGTCCTGATCACCATAATCATGAAGATGAAAAATACATCCAACTACCTAATTACATGAGTTTCGTAAAAGAGCTTTGGCCTTCGAGTTGGAATGGAGGCATCATGACCACGTTCTGAGCACTATGGATGCATGGGTCTTAATTAATTAGTAATTTTCATCATCACCATCGTCATCATCACTAATACTATCATCGTCATCAACATAGACATCAACATTATCACCATAGTGATCATCATATATAATCACAGTTAATGTCATGATCATCATCGTCATGATCATTGTGATGATGAAAAAGGCATTAAACCACCTAATTACATTTTTTTCGTAAAAGAGATTTGGCCTATAAATGGGAATGTAGTCATCAATTGTCATTGTTACCATTTTATAATCGTATTATCATTACCACCATCATAATTTTCATAATGCATCATCTCCATGTTTTTAGGGTTGCTCATATGCTATTAAGGTCACACAAATGTTTTTAGGGACACTTGAATGCCATTGGGGTCATTAATATGAAATTATGGCCACTCAGATGCCATTACGGTCATTTAGGTTCCATTGGGATTAGTCAGGATCCATAAGTGTTGTCACATGCATCATCGTCATTGACATTTACATTGTCCTCATCATCATCATCCCACTCATCATTGTCAACATCGTACAATACATCGACATCATTGCCACCACCACCACCACCACCATCATCATGATAGTCATTCATGTCATCAACAATGTGATGATGAACAAGGCATCCTACTACCTTACGAGAATTTCGTAAAGAATGTTTTCCCTAGCTTAATTGGGTATATGGGTCTTAATAATAGTAATTGTCATGACCCTCGTTGTCATCATCATCACTGATACCATCATTGCCATCCTCATAGACATCGACATTATCACCATATGCATCATCATATATCATCACAGTCAATCTCATGATTACGATGACCATTGTGATATTTAAAAAGGCATAAAACCACCTAATTACATGAGTTTCCTAAAAGAGATTTGGCCAATGAGTGGGAAGTTAGGCATCAATTTTCATTGCTTTCATCTTAGAATTAAATCATCATCAACGCCATTAACATTGTCATAATCCATCATCGTCATGCTACTAGGGTGACTTAGATGCCATTAGGGCCACTCAAATGTTGTTATGGATACTTGAAGGCCATTAGGGCCATTTAGGTGACATTAGGGTCACTCATATGCCATTACGATCATTTAGGAGCCACTAGGATCAAATAGGATCCATAAGTGCTACCACATCCATCATCATCATTGAAATTGACATCATCGTTGTCCTAATCATCACCATCAACATCATATAGTATATCAACATCATCATCATCATCATTGTCATATATCATCATGAAAGTCATTCATGTTATTACATTGTGATGATGAACAAGGAATTCTGCTACCTTACAACAATTTCATATAGGATGTTTTCCCTCGCCTAATTGGGTCGATGGGTCTTAATATTTGGTAATTGTCATGATTGTGCTCATCATCGTCATCATCACCAATATTATCATCATCGGAGACATCGACATCATCACCATAGTCATCATCGTTGTCACGATCACGATGATCATCATCGTTGTGATAATGAAAAAGGCATCAAATCACCTAATTACATGAGTTTTGTAAAAGATATTTGGCCTATGAGTGGAAATGAAGGGATCAATTGTAATCAATATCATCTTATAATGAAATCATATTCAACTACATCAACATTGTCATGTTTTTTTTAATCACTCATATTCCATTAGGGTCACTCAAATGTTGTTGGGGACACTTGAATGCCATTAGGGTCATTTTAGTGACATTAGGGTCATTCATATGCCATTACTGTCATATAGGTTCCATTAGGATCCAAAATTGTTATCATATGCATAATCATCATTGACATCGACATCGTCATTGTCATTATCATCCTAATCATCATCATCATCATTGTCATCGTCATATATCGTCATGATGGCCATTCATGTCATCTACATTGTGATGATGAACAAGGCATCCTACTATCTTGAAATTTTTTTGTAAAGGATGTTTTTCCTCACCTAACTAGGTCAATGCGTCTTCATAATTAGTAATTGTCACTATCTGCATCATCGTCATCATCACCATTAATATAATCGTCTTCATCGTAAAAAACATCAACATTATCACCATAGTCATCATCATTGTCATCATTGCATCGAGAGTAGCGAGGTTCTCTATGACCCGGTATGGGGGAGATGTTGTCATGTAACGTAATGTCATGTAATGTTACCAAATAGGAAAAGTAATTAAAAAAATGGCGTCAACTCATTAAATAAAAAAATAAAACCATATAAAAAAAATCCATGTCATCTCATAAAACAAACCCAACATAGATCCATTTAAACCCAAATCTATCAAACACCATGAGGGATCAAATTACTTGAGGTGTACATTTTTTCTAGACATGTACACAATTTAAGATAATAAAAAAATTTACACCCTAAGAAATTAGACCCATCTCGGTGCTTGATACCTCAGCGATCTATGCTGGTCATATATCATCACAATCAATGTCATGATAATCATTGTTATGACCATTGTGATGATGAAAAATGAATCAAACCACCTAATCACATGATTTTCGTAAAATATATTTGTTCTCTAAGTGGCAATGTAGGCATCAATTATGATTGTTATCATCTTATAATCAAATCATCATCAATGCCATTATAATTGACATAATGCATCTTAAACATGCTATTATGGTCATTCATATGGCATTAAGTTCACTCAAATTTTTTTAGCAACACTGGGATGGAATTAGGGTCATTTAAATGAAATTAGGGTCACTCAGATGCCATTAGGGGCATTTATGTGCCATTAATATCAATAAGGATTTAACAGTGTTATCACATGCATCATCATCATTGACATTGACATCATCATGATCCTCATCACCATCGTCATCATCATCACCATTGTCATAGAGATTGACATTATCACCATAGTCATCGTCATTGTCACTATTATATATCATCATATTCATTGTCTTGTTCATCATCGTCATGATCATCATTGTGATCATGAAAAAGGCATCCAATTACCTAGGTTAAAGACCCTTGGCATATGAGTTGGAATGTAGGTATCATGAGCACGTTCTGAGCACTATGTATGTTGTTAGGAATATATAATCCTCCCTTGTCCATATATAGTCTATTTGATCATCTTGTCTAGCATAGGGAGACATTATTACTGTACTGGAGTATGCGGAACACATATAGAGTTTAACTGCCACTTACTGCATGTTCATGCATGAGTTTAGGTGCCTCTGAGACCATTCCCTACATTATAGGAGCCACTCTGACTGCCACCAACATCCTCCATTAGTTGGTTGTGGTAGGTAGTCAGTTATGCTAAGTCAACCTTCGGTTACATTATGTTAGATCACTCTCAGTTAGTCTAATGCCAGTTTTGAATGGTTGAATGGGGAAGTGGTGCCTTTTTCCACCTACCTCATTAGTTTAACTGGTTTAACAAGTTTAACTAATTTTTGGACTGATTTAGACATCAAGAGTTAGACTAATGGCTCACATGCAGTGATATAGACACACATAGTTAGCTTTTCAGTCAGCTTGAGTTGGTAGATTCAAATCCTATCCACATAATTCGAGTTCTCCTTATTGTAACATTGTTGTATTATTGTTGAATCAATGAAGATTAGTGTTGTAATTTACTGATAAATTCTTATCAGATTTGTCTGAAATTTGTCTTATTTAGTGTACATTGTTCTTGTTATTCCACTGCACAACTTACCTCTCAATTGCTATCATTTGCCTGTAGATCAATGGTTCAATAATTTAACATGGTATCAGAGCCTTGTTCATGCTAGCAATAAGTTTTGTCGGATCTCCATTTTACACCAGAAGTAGCTGAGTTTCCACATAAATCTTGGAATGATAGCCTTGCTCCCTCTGAATTATGTTTAGAGAAGTCTATCCAGGTGTGACAGACTCTGATAAAGTGTACATGTCGAGGTGGAAAGGCTTGAACTGACATGATTGCGAATTGATTTTGGTTTTGCAGTGTAATTTGCAGGTACCTACATAGCTTCTTGAGGAATTGATTGTTTCAGCATACAGAAAGATGGATTCTTTAGCTCTCGTACCCCGAGTCCTTACACCCTTCAACTATTTTGATTTGAGGGCAAATATGCAGGTAGCCTTGTGCAACCTTGGCATGTATAGGATGACTATGGGAAGAGAAACTGAGCCCCAATAGTATGTTGAGAAGAACAAATTTTTGAATCGGCTTGATGAGGCTTTCGGCTTCATGTGCACTCATATCTTTCGATATCTTTTGTTCCATCTTGAGGGACTAAGGACTCCGAAGGAAGCTTGGGAAAATATTGAATCTTTGATTGGAAAACAAGATGAGATTCAAGGGCATATATTGGAGAATGAGCTTATTGCTTTACAGCCCAGCAGTTTCGAATCTATTCAACAATTCTTTACAAAATACAAGTCACTAGTACTGTGATGCAAACAATGTGGATTGGAGGGGAAATATGAGCAACTTGTGATCTCTGTACTGAGCAATCTTGGCTCTGAGTACTCTATCTTTGTCTCTACATTCCATTCTGGAAGAGCTTCCATCCCCAATTGGAAGATGCCTTCTCTAGATGCTTTTGTTGATTCCTTAATATAAGAGCAAGATAAATTGGTTCAAATGGGAGTGGTTCAGACCTTCAAGAATCAAGCACTCTTGATGTCAAAGTAAAACAATGTGCAAGACAAAGGGAAGAACAAAGGGAAGGAGCCCAAATCCACTGATTCGAATCCAAGGGAGAATCATAAATCTTCCAAAGGAGCCTCCGGTTCCAAGAAAATAAGAAATTTGAGAAGACTAGATGTCCATACTGTATGAGAGGCTTTCATCCAGAGAGACAGTGCATGAAGAAGACAATCGACCAACTGTCAATAGTCCTTTAATAGAACAAAATTGCTCTTCCACTAAAAGTAAAGAAGTCTGATGTTGGACAACCGACAAAATATCATGCCAAGGTGCCATGCCTTGAAGGCAGGCCTCACTCGATCGAAGGATTACTTGATAGATTATGGAGCATCCAATAACATGGTTTCCTCCAGGGAATCCTTCACCACTCTCAATCCGACAAGGGGACCTATTATTCATATGGGTGATTACTCTCAGATCCCATCGGCAGGAAAAGGTTTTATTAAAATCTGACATGGAGAGTTCAGAAATGTACTCTATGTGCCCTCCCCTGCAATAGATTTGTTATCTGTATATCAGATGACTTACACTGGCTTACCAAAGCAAGTGGTATTTGGCCCTGACTCGGTAGAGATCACAAATATCTCATCTGGGAATATTATAGCGAAAGGTATTGCATATCATGCCTCCAAGGCATATGCATTCTCACATTTCATGCCATACTCAGATCCAGTACAACCAAAACTTCTATTCGAAGCATATCATAAGGTATTAAATCTCCTTTACTTCCATTTGCAAATACAAGTTTATTGTCTAACATTTCATATTCATATTAAGAAGAAGAGGAAGACCAACATGATTTTGATATTGAGGATCTAGATCTAGCATCTATTTCATCTCAAGAGCCTAAATGGGCTTAGCAGCTCATTAAAGTAGTTGGGGATGTTGTTGGGGATCCAAATGATAAAAGAAGAATAAGGTCCCAGTATTAGAAAGAGTATGTTGCACTATCCCATACAAATCCACTTCTCCCTGAGAGGTGATTCATGATGTTGGGATCAGATCCTGAAACATTCAAAGAAGCTTGCCATGATCCAAGGTGGAAAGCAACTATGGATGAGGAATTTAATTCGCTACAAGATAACAAAACTTGGGAACTTGTCTCCTTACCTCCAGGGAGGAAACTAGTTCAATGCAAATGGGTCTACAATACCAAGATAACCTCTAATGGAACCACAACCAAGTACAGGCCCGGTTGGCGGCCAAAGGATACTCAAATATTTAAGGATTGGAATATAATGAGACATTCGCTCCAGTAGAAAGAATGGACTCCACCAGACTTGTCTTGGCAGTTGCAGCTTCAAAGTGCCTTCCTCCATGGTGACTTGAAGGAAGAGATTTACATGAAAAAACTTGAGGGGTACATTGAGGGTCCTTCCTTAGTTTTCAAACTGAGGAAATCACTCTATGGGCTCAAACAAGCCCCCAGGTCATGGTATTCCAAAATGGATGCCTTCGTCATGTCACAAATATTTGAAATATGCAAATCAGATTGCAATGTTTACATGGGGAAGACAGAGGGGTCCTTGTTATTGATTGTGTTGTATGTGGATGACTTCCTCATTACTAGCAGCTCTGTTGCTACATTGAGAAGCATCAAGTCAGCTCTAAACAAAGAATTCACTATGACTGATACAGGACTGTTAAGATAGTTCATTCATCTCGAAGTAAGTCAAAAGACTTGGGGAATCATGATCTCATAGTCCAAATACTCATTATACATGCTCAGAAGATTCCACATGGAAGACTGTAAGGCAACCCCTTTTCCTTGGCCTATCTGGCATTAGCTAGAGGAAGGTGGCTCTACACCATTGGTAGACAACACTCTTTTCAGACAACTCAATGGGAGCCTTCTATATCTCACACATTCGAGACCAGAAATATCCTATGCTACGAGTGCCGCTGCCAGGTACATAGACTTGACTGCGAGTAAACTTGTCCATTCAGGCTCGTTAAGAATATGTGAATGGGCATCCACATTGGTGGTAGGTTATCGAATTTTCAGACCATATGGAATAATGTGAAAAAGGAACACTCTCTTTTCCACAGAATTGAGAAGACTATTCTCAGGTATAGGTTTATCGCTTTTCTGGACCTGAGGGACTAAATTTACGGAAAAGGAGCGCCCGGTATGAGCTTAGTTTTCTCGTTTTCATGATTTGGACCTAAACATGAAAAATATTATGAGTGTACTTTATGCCTTTTGTCATGCTCGTTAAACACTAAAGAACAAAGCATCGAGTTTACTGTTGTAAGCTCCATTTCTCGTAATCAAATGGATCTTTCCGAGTGATCTTGCTTTCCTTCACACTTGTAAAACTCAAGCTACAAGCTGCTTTTGAAGGGGCGTTGGGTAGGTGGTAATTTAACCTTTTTTGGACCTCCCTGAATAAGTACAAAAAAGGTGCACCTTACTTATTCGGAAGCTAAGAGAGTTCTTCTGTGGTATGTTTTATACTTTTCCGGCCTTAGGAGATTGAATTGGATGAAAAAGCACCCCCCTAGAGTCTTCTTCAGGGTTTTCAGACTCTCTAAACATGAAAACACCAACGATCATGTACTAGTTTGGGCTCGTAAAATCCACGAATCAGTGACATTATCAATCATTATTCTCTCTCCTCTTCAAGCTTGTCAAAAATGAAGAGAGACTCGAGTTGAATTTCCTGGACTCATTAAAATTTAACAGAAAAGATAAGGAAGCAGTTTTCTCTTTGGGTTATAAACAGTGGCATCATGTCATCCTTGAACATAACACTTTTGAACTTTCTGATACTCGTGTTCCAGTTTATCCTTCCAGCTCAGCTATCATTTCGAGTCTTTACTCCTCCACTTGTCCTTTATACATGGGGAATCGACACATGTCTCCTACATGTCAGATAAGTCTAGTTGTTCTATCTGTAGAAAAAATATGCCTTGGGTCATCTCTGTGTCGTGCTCACTGTTCAAGGATTTATCCCTTCCTTTGATTATTATCCTAATTCCATCATTATCCTATGTAAGTATTACTTGTGTCTACCTTCCCGCATCCAGTTCCTAGTCACTCTTATGATCCGTTGGAGGATCTACTACCTTCCTCATCACAATATGGTTTGATCATCAGTACTTCTGGAAGACAAAGACTGATAATTTTGACGATGGTACCTTGTGATTCACTATCACTATTGGTGAACTCCTTTGCTTCAGTTGTCAGTTTCACCTATTGATTGACAATTTGTTGAGTCCTTTCCATGTTCGACTTCAGCACACTTATTCACATGGCTAGGATTGTACTGGTTCCTTTGGATTCCAATGAAGACCTTAGGTTCACCTCTATAACCTAAGTTGTTCAAGACTATGTTCTGATCAGTTACACAGCTTCCATATTTTGAAGACTCATCATTGTATATTGTGGCTTCGATCCACTTTTGTAATATGCGCGGTCTTGTACCCGTATCATATGATGTGATCAAATATTGTAAAGGAGCTAGTGTTCTAGTATATTGAACATGAAATCCTTAGATATGATTTTGTATATGATATTGATATGTATTTGTTTCAGGTACTTCCTCTAAGGCCTTTTACTTCTAAGTTCTCTAAGATAAAGATTGTAATGTATTTCGGCCATCACTTCCCTCTATCATCACACATTAGGGGGCATCTGTTATTGGCCAAAATGGCACTTCTTCGTCCAAGTGTTGACATGCATTATGTCGACACACAAAAGGATAGTTAGGATTGAAGTGGCCAAAACACTATAGATGTGCATGACCATTGACGCGTGATCTCTAGACCAGCTTGATATATTTTTATTACGAGTCTAGGGTTGCACACGCGACTATGTGCATTGCAACTCGCGTGTCACACACGACTATGTGCATTGCAACACGCGTGTACATTGAACACGTGAGTTCCCTTTGAGCAACATGCATGTCATACACACCTTGCTTAACAAATACTTGCATGTGCCTTAGTTCGACCTTAAAAAATATAAATCGTGATTAGATGACATTAGTTGGGCCTTAATCCATAACTATCCCAACTGTCTCAACCATCCTAACCTTCGAAACCACTCTATTTCCAAATGTATAAATAGAGGCCTTGGGATGGGGCTAATCAATCAATTCTAGAAGAGAAAAGTTATGTTGGTGGTATACCTTCAGAGTCTTGGAGGAGCATAACTTAGAGTCCTCGGTTGCAAAGGAGTCCTTGTGTCAGAAGCTGGGTTGTAGTCTCACCTATTGACTCTTTGTTAATAAAGAGAATTCTTCTTCCAATCTTTGTATTGTGCTTTTCTCATGTATATTGGTTAATGAATGATGTTGTTTATATTTTTAATATGTGTTTCATCTAACCTCTGATATATATATATATATATATATATATATATATGTGTGTGTGTGTGTGTGTGTGTGTGTGTGTGTGTGTGTGNTAAACCAGGTAAGTCTTACTCTCTTCCTATTCCCATTTCATTTTATATAAAAGATGGTTTCGTGCATGTCTATTAATAAGTTGGTAATCCTAGACCCTAGGTTACAAGGGTGTATTGCCCTGTACAACAGAACTGGCGACTCTGCTCGGTAGTCCAACCTGCTGTGGGTTCATCCTGCAGGTTTCCTTTACCAGTCTTTGTTCTGATTTTGATTCAGAGTGTGGTCCTTTTTATCTTGCTTTTGGTTTACAGTAGGGTGTGCTCAGAAGTCTGTGCTAATCGTTTTTGTTTGAAATTTTTTTAGTACTACACACGAGTTGCTATATAAGACAGTCACGTATATGACCTTATACACGCAGGTTGCTGTATAAGAAAGCCGCGTGTTGTACGCAGGTTTCCTGCATACACAGTTGCATGTGTCCTGTAGTAGTCTAAAAGTTGGATAGGGTTTTCTTGTCCCTGTCTCTTTGGATTTTTTATTTATTTGGAAGTCTTTTGTTTATGGCATGACTTTGTGATCCTGAAGTTTGTGTATCACACCTTTTGCTTGTCTTTCAATCCTTTCATCCTTTTGTTTGATTTTCTTGCATCTTGTGAAGTTAGGTGGTCCTCCTGCTTGGTCTGTAAGTTCAAGTACTTGTGTCTCGGTCAGTGATCAGGGCCTTGGATTCTTTATACTCTGTACTAGGTTTTGTGGTGTCAGTTTGTCACTTGTTCTTTTGTGAATCTAGTGTATCCTTTGGGTTCAATAATTTCTTCAAGTCAGGTTTTTTCCGAGTCTTCTTCTTGATTGGTTGAAGTAGGTCATTTTGGGTCCTTTATGCCTCATTTCACTTTTTATATGCTTTGATTATTCGAACTTGCTCAAAACTTGCATGTAGTTGCATTAGAGTTTTTGAAGATTTTGAAAAAGTGAAGAAAAACATTTTATACTTTTGCATTTAGTCGTTTCTTTTTAGTATTTTTCAAAAAAAAAAAAAAAAATTATAAAAAGAAGTCTTAGTTTTCTCGCATTTAGTTTTAAATTCATTAGCTTCTATTTGCAAAAAGAAAAGAAATTTGGTTTAAGTAGTCATAATTTAATTTGAAATTTTCTTTATACATCATTTTGCTTTTTCTTATCGAGTCTATAACACCACATTGTTTCACGCCATTCACCTTTGAGTAAGAACAACCTTCTAAAATGAACGATACAATTAAAAATGATTAGTAAGTTCTATTTTTTAGGCTCCTACACCAACTAGCTTAGGCTAGACTTGTGGATCGGGTAGTTTTAACTCTCCACAAGTGTTTAATTTCAGACATAGTTGGCCAATCAATAGGTAAATCCTCTTCTATGTTGATTGTATTTGGGAAGCTCCTCTCAAAAGGGAGTTAAGCATGAGGCCGCGTGGAGGGTTTGACTGAGGAGATAACCCTCTGATTCCTTGTCAAAGTGTAGACCAAGGTTTTTGCGCATATGGGGACTTCTGTCAATACCACCCTTTAGGCCTCGTGCGGTGTCGGTGTTTATAGGGTTTCGGGCTTTGCTACCCCACCCATGAATAGGAACCAAGCTTGCGACTGCCCCTCCAGACTATTAGTATAGTTGTAGTAGCCTTTAGTCTCTTTGACATATAGGGTTCATACACAGGTACCGGAAGCCTATTTATGGTTGGCCTTGGAGGAGCTTGGAAGGTAACCCAGGTAGAAGGTGTGGGAGGGCGATGAGTGATTCCTCCACTTGTGCCTAAGAACATCTATAGGGACGCCAAGTAAATGTCTCTCAGCTTTCTTCTGGAAAGAATATCTTATACCCTTTGTGTCTGTTTTGGCTTTAGGAAATTTTGTAGTGATTGTTGTGTGGTTTGTTTGTGTTTAGTCTGTCCTAGGGTGTGTTAAAGGTCAATATTTTTAACCATGGAGTACCAACCTCTCAGAAGGTCGAGAAGGTTGCAAAACCTTCCTCCAACTACTACAGTGGATCCTCCACCGCCCCCTTAAAGGTAGAGATTAGATACAAACAGTTTCTTTGAACCGGTAGGAATCAGTGAAGTTCTAGGTGAACCAAATATTAGGAAAAACCAAGTTGATACAACCGCAGTATAGATAGAAGACTTGCAGGCAGACGAGTTTGCAAGAAACTTTAATTCACATCTTACTGACTTAAACGATCATGTGATCGTCTAGGTTCTTCGATTTGATTCACCTGTGATTGGTGTTCCCATGATTAGACTTATGGATAGCTCAGGAGAGGGTCCATCTACCCCCATCTCAGCCATTATGGCTGAAGGAGTGCCACCTCCCCCGGTTGGTACTCCTAGAACAAACACACCTACTACTCTTTAACTCCAGCTAGTTGGGTGGTTCAACCACCGACTTCCACAAATGTAGTAGGTTATTCTGGTGGGGTGGTCACTGGGATCCCCGGTGCAACTTTTGCTTCAACCTACACACTGCTCAGAGTGGTCCTGTTGGATCCTCTTCATTTGTCCAGGGTTTCCCGTGGAATGGGGGGCTCATTCCCCCATCCACTCCTTATGTAGGCCCTACACCTGCATATGTGGGGATGTAGTTTGGAAATACTAACTCTTATGGTGAAGGTTACCAAACACCGATTTTGGCTCCATTCACGAGCACTCCCATTTTTCTTTTTAGCGGAGGGATACTTGCTCCTGTTTTCCAGACTCCAGTCTCAACTGAAGCGGCTCAAACTCACATAGACTGCACCGCACACAAATAATCCACTGGCTTATGGGTGGAATCCATTTCAAAGTATTCTAACTACTTCACAACTGGTAGCTAGGGGAAACCCCGCCTTTACATTTGGAAACTAGGGGGAAAGTCCTTCTACCTCCCAAACTCATACTTTTCAGGCTCCGGTTAGGCCCAAACTTCCGTTCCTGGCAACTTTAAACTTGCCAAATTTGTCCAAGTTAATGAATGACCCGGTGAAGCATGATGGCACTTGGCCACATGTCCCTACTAAGCTACCCTCGAACATTCCAAAATTCAAGGGAAAAGTTGGTGAAGACCCAGGGGCTCATATCACCACCTTTCACTTGCAGTGCTCTTCCAACTTGTTGAACGATGACACCGTTCAGTTGTGGTTGTTCCAAAGAACTCTAACTAGTGCCGCAACAAAGTGGTATATTGAATTGCCCTCTGCTGCGTTTGACAATTTTTGGGACTTATCCAATTTGTTGCTTAACCACTTCCAACTTCCTGTTCGGTATGATGTCGGTAAAAATTTATTGTCCACCTTTTGGCAGGACAAAGCCACTCACATTTCGGATCATATCCAAGAGAGGCGAAGGTGGAAGAGGCTCATCAAGGCCACTATCCCTCCCGAGTTTTTCTTAGAATGGTTCCTTAAGTCCTTATTGTCATATATATCTAAGGATGTATCCACCTAGGGAGTAACTAATGAGGAAGAGGCTATCCTCAGGGCCCAACAGTTAGATTTGATATAATCTCAGTCTGGGATTCTATATGAGATCATACCTGATGCACCGTGGCCAACACATAGTGTCGAGAAACCTAAGCTTGGACCCCATGCTGATGGCATGGTTGGTTCAGTTAAATCTCCCACTGTAGAATCCTTGGAAAAACAAATCCATGAGTTGTCTGTTAAAAAATCTACAGCGTAGGCAGCAAAGGTTGCCCCCTCACCCCAAAACACAAATGTTTTTGCTTAGTCCTCCCAAAAGGGCAATCAGCAACCCGATGGGAAAAAGAAAAAGGGGAAGAAAGGTGAGGGAAACCAAAACAAGCCGAAACCCACAAATAATACTGATGGGGGGAAAAAAGAGAAGAAGAAGGTGAAATTTCCCTGTAAGTTGTGCCAGGAAGATCACCTGACCCATCAATGCCCTTTTATATATCAAGCTTAGAATCTGCTCAACAATCAACAACTGGCTATCCTAAAGGATCCATTTCCCCAAGGATAGAATGTAGCTTCAGCTTCTAATGTAGCTGGGGGCATTGCTAGTACCCCTAACCAAAATTATATCAACATGGTTCGATCCCAGACCTTACTGCAGACTATAAATAAGAACTATGAGACAGAGGCTCCGAAGAAGGGTAAGTGTACAGGTGAAACTTCTAACCCTCTCACAATTGAAAAACCTGTTGAACCTATGCCTAAGATACTGAAAGGTGTCTTTAAGAAAGAATTGCATAATCCCAATGCAAGGGCTGCAACCAATTACTCTGTAGTTGAATACTTAGCCCAAATCCCTTGTGCAATGTCAGCTTTAGAGGTGCTATAGAGTTGTCTCGCCCAGTGAGATGCACTCTTAGCAGCCTTAGGTAGTATGGATTTGTCGAGCCTTATGGCGAAGTTTAATTTGTCTAATGTCAAAATTCGCCTGCCGTATCATGTGGCTTTGTCAATAGATGTCATCCATGGTGGAAAAACCATTGGAAGGTCAGTTGTTGACGAAGATGCTTCCATATGTGTCATGTCTTTTTCTTGCTGGAAGGCTCTTGGATCCCCAGAGCTAGTTCCATCAAACACCTTACTTACTGCTTTCGACGGAAGGTCATTTTGTCCACATGGTATCCTACCAGCTTTTGAGATTAAGTTGGAATGGAAGGCAGTGTCTGTTGAAGTAGAGGTGATTGATGCCCCGTTGGATTATAACTTGCTTCTAGGGAGAAGTTGGACTTATGCTATGTGTGCAATTGCCTTGGCCTTTCTTTGAGTGGTACTGTTTCCACGTGAAGGGAAGTTGGTTACTGTTGACCAACTCAGTTTCGCTCAGAAGGGCCATATGGAAACTAATGAGTCCACCGTGCCATTGGTTGATCAGGTCAAACCTGCTACAGAGAGCTTGGGGGCTGGAATGTATTCATCGTTAATGGGCACCTTTGATATCCCAACCCCGATACATTACTTAGGTTCTACTAGTGTAGGGAAGTCTATCACAACGGTTGTCAATAGAACAGATCCTTGGGTCCTCCCTTCCCGCCACGAACCTAGAGTGCCCTTATCGGCAATGGAAGTAGCTTATCAGGCTATCGTTAATACCACTGTTGATCCCGTTCTGGTTCCTCCTACAGTCTCAGAGGAGTTGAAAGAATCCTATTTTCCTACTTGGGCAGAGAACTCTTTGTATATTGACGACTTCTTAAACATGGTTTTTCCTTCAGACGAAGCCATTTTGGAAGCTATGAGTGGGCAAGATAAGATCTCTGAAGATATTCACCATAGATCCTACTTCCTTCCAGAGTTAAGCAGGATTGAAAATCAAGAGTTCCATGTGAGACTGGCAGGTGATGTTGATATACCGATCAATCCCTTACCAAGGGAAGGAATCTTTGCCAAGGGGAACATGGCAAACATTTCCATTACTATCCCTATCAACATCTGTGCAAATCCCAACATCGTGGAAAATGTATATATTGGTACAAGCTGCTCTTCGGAGGAGATTGCTATCTATACTGCCTTATTTAAGGAGTTTTGCGACGTGTTTGCCTGGTCATATGAGGAGATGCCAGGCATAGATCCATCGATAGTCGAACATGAAATACGAACCTATCATGATGCCAAACCGGTTCGACAAAAAATTAGACCTGTCAATCCACATAAAGTGGCAGTCGTTAAGGCTGAAGTGGAAAAGCTACTGAAAGCTGGTTTTATTTACCTGATCGCTTTAACGAAGTGGGTATCCAATCCTGTTCCAATCAATAAAAACCAAGGGATGATACGTGTATGTACTAACTTTAATGATTTAAACAAAGCTTGTCCTAAGGATAACTACCCCACACCATTCATAGATCAAATCATTAACGCTTGTGCGGGGAGTGAGGTTTTCTCGTTTATGGATGGTTTTTCCGGGTATAATCAGATTCAAATCAAGCCAGAATACCAACATAAAATGACTTTTATTTGTCCTTAGGGTACATTTGTGTATAAGAAAATTCCTTTTGGATTGAAAAATGCAGTGGCTACCTTTCAACGGGCAATGAATTTTGCCTTCCATGACATCAAGACTATTGTTGAACCCTACCTAGATGATCTATCGGTGCATTCTCGTAAGAGGAGCGATCATCCATATCACTTGCGCTTAATTTTCAAATGATGCAGGCATTACAAAATACGCTCGAATCCCCCCAAGTGTGTTTTTTGTGTCGAGTCAGGTAGGCTTCTCGAGTTCATAGTTTCTAACAAAGGTATTTAGGTGGATCCTTTGAAAGTTGAGGCCATTGTAAATCTGCCACCTCCTCATTCTATCAGGCAACTTCAGAGCCTGCAAGGAAATTCTAACTTTCTTCAACGTTTTATTGTGAATTATGCCAAGATCACCAAAGGTTTCATGTGCATGTTGAAGCAAGACACCCCATTTGTATGGGATGAAACCACACAACTTGTGTTCGAGGCATTAAAGAAAGATTTCTTATCATCTCCTTTGTTGCATCCGCTAGATTACTCTCGTGATTTTATATTGTATCTGGACGCATCTGAATCAACCATTGGGGTAGTGCTAGTCCAGGAATATGATGAGCTCCAAGAGCATGTCATCTATTACCTTAGTCGTGCTTTAGCTAGTCTTGAACTTCGGTACTCCCATGTTGAAAAGTTGGCTTTAGCAGTTGTGTATGCTGGGCAGAGGTTATGTCACTACATCTTACTAAGGACTACGACAGTAGTGGCAAATGTCAATCATTTCCAATGTGTCTTGTCCCGATGCATAGTTGTAGGCAAAATCAACAAATGGATAGTCATTCTCCAGGAGTTTGACTTGGATTTTCAATCCACCAAATCGAAAAAAATCCTTATTTTTTGCAGAATTTCCAGTAGAAGAATATGTAGCAATTGAAGAAGAATCATTCCCAGATGAGCACATTTTTTCTGATTTCCACCTCTGACCCTTGGTATGGATATATACTTGTCTATCTCCAGACTCTAAAGTGTGCTGCAACCTTTTCGCAAGAAGAACGACGCAAACTATGTGTACATGCGAAAAACTACCTTATCAACAGGGATACTTTATACTGTAGAGGGGTAGACTCTGTTTTACGTCAGTGGCTCACCCACAAAGAGGCTGAGAGTGTCCTAAATGATGCCCATAGCGAAGCATGCGGGGGTCATTTATTTGGGTTAGAAACGGCCCAGAAGATTTTGTGAGCTGATTTTTTCTGGCCCACAATCTTTAAAGATTGCGTGGAAGCCGTGAAGCGTTGTCATCCTTGTCAGCTTTACACAAGAAAGATCAGGTCGCATATTGCTCCACTGTTTCCCATCATCGCAATGGTCCCCTTCACCAAGTGGGGTATATATTACGTGACGTGCAACCTAATCTCGGTCGGGGGGCACAAATATATCATTATCGCTATGGATTACTTTACAAAGTGGGTAGAGGCAATGCCCACCAACAGTGTTGACCGAAAACTACATCTTTTTTCATTTTCAACCATATTATCGCACATTTTGGTATTCCTAAAGAGATGGTCACTGACCATCACAGTCATTTTCAAAACAACATGATGACCGAGTTGGCTACTATGCAAGGGTTTAAATAAGAAAACTCATCTTCTTTATACCCGCAAGCGAATGGTCGAGTCGAGGTAGTCAATAAGACCTTGAAGACTATTCTCAAGCGTACTATTAATGCAACCCGGTAAAATTGGCACATCATGTTGTATCCTGCACTTTGGGCTTATCGAACCAATGTGAAAACTGCCACGAGGTTCTCACCTTTCCAAATCGTTCACAGGGTGGAAGTATTAACTCTGGTTGAATGTGAAATCCCCTCATTAAAAATTGTCATTCATGTGTTAACTAACACGACTGAACTGGAATAACTTTTGCTACATTTATAACATCTAGATGAACAATGTAGAGATGCGTTGACATCAAACGAGACTCATAAAAATAGGGTTAAAAATCAATATGATAAATCGGTCAAACCTAGTATTTTTTCTGAAGGGGAGCTTGTCTTGCTCTGGGACCAGGACAAAGAACCCATGGGGGTAGGGAAATTCAATCTATGTGGTTAGGACCCTATGTTGTGTTGAAATTTTTGAAGAAATGTGCATATGAATTAAGTGATTTCGAAGGGAATAAGCTGCCAGAGCCTAGAAATGGGCTCTACCTGAAAAGTACTATGCTTAGGATTAACACTTTTTCTTGTATTTTTATTGTTTGTAACTTTATGTACAATAGTTAGCCAGTTTGTGTTCTTATATCATATGTTGGTTGTTACAGATGTCTTTCGAGTGGTTCGTAGGTTTTGCAGATGGCGCTAGTCGTCACACTTGCAACCTGGCTTCAACCGCATGGGTTATTTACTCACCCTTAGGACAACTAGTTGCCTAGGTCCTGCTACCGATAATGTGGTCGAATACAGGGCCGTTATTAAGCTTTTATGGGATGCCTTGTCACGTGGCATCACCCAGTTGGAAGTTAGACTTGACTCTCAACTGGTGGTTTCCCAGCTCAATCGAGCTTATCAGGTGTGAAACCCTATTTTGTTACGTCAGTTTTTGCAAGTTAGGTTATTGGAAAAAAATTTGATTTTATTTCATTTAATCATATTCCAGGAAATCAAAATTCATTAACTGATGCATATGCGAACTATATCTTAGATTGGCACTTAACACACATTTTATAAAAATACATAACATATACATTATGAATACATGTAAATAAATCGTCAACACACACACCCACACATGTATGTGTGTGTGTGTGTGTGTGTGAATATATGTCCATAAGATAGGTTGAGTTTTGATCCTCATATCCAGTCATAAATGTATACATATACAAAAATATACAAAATTTGGACCGCAATCCATAAAATGCCCCTAGATCTAATCTTGACCACCCTAGTCATCCTGATCACCCTGATCGCCGTCCTCCTTTGCTTCTTTAGCTGCAGCAGCCTTCACATCCTTTATGTAGACAAGTACAACCCTTCCTACCCTTCTCATAAGGCGTATCTAGGTTAGTGGAATCTCGAAAACAAGTTCATGCATGATGGCAAGGATCTGCTCAATGCGTATGGTTGGGAATCTTTGGGTAATCTTGGCTAGCTTCCCCTCAAGTACCCTGATCAAACCCTGATATTCCCCTGCCACCGGTTGTACATACATCCTAGGATGCCCACGAGGGAGGACAGGTCCAATATTTGCATTTTAAACATTAAATGGATTAAAAACTCTTATACATATGTATATATCTTTATGATAAAAATTCATAAAATTTTAAAAATTTAAAAAACCAAAATACCTAGTGCTCCCCATACTCCTCCGGGAGGGAGGACGAGATCATTGTCACCTCGAAAGTCTAAACCAACATAAGGAAGCTCCTATAGTGCTAGCAACTGTCGCCCCCACCATAAGTAGAAATCATCATCATACACGCTCTGAACTGACCCACCGCCGCCTTGACGAAGGAAAATCTCTTGCCACCTAGTCAGTCTAGGCTGACGAGAAGAAAAGGATGGAAGTGGTACCGCAGGGCTGATTGTGGGCACTCTCTTAAAAAAGAAAGCCACGAATACACTAGAATATCCAAAATTCTTTCGTCGGCCTCTCTTGCAGTCAGAGAGTTGTTTTTTCATTATCAGGATTATTCCTAAGCACCAATCTAACACAATTCCCTGTAGGCACTCTACAGCAATTCTCATCTGGTTCCGAGTAGCAAGATGGAGCGATGATGATCTTGCAACCCTCACTATAGTACTTACCAACACTTTTAGCAGGAAGTTACTAATATGTACAATAAGGATGCATGATCCCTTCTTCTGACTCTCGAGCTTGCAATAAGTGTTTATGTAATCCTGAACACTCATGGGGTCACCGCCCCTGCTAGTACCCTCGAGGTTGACAGGTGTTCCCTATCTAGACAAACCCGTAATGAAGTATATGTCTTCCAATGCCACCTCCAAAATTTCACCTTGAAGGGCAAAGGCCCCAAGGTCATGGTCCCAGTAGCCAATCAAAAACTCTAGCAAATAGACACTGGCCCGCATAGGTGAAGTACAAAAGAAATTTAATAACCCACTTTGTCGCAACGCTTGCACAGTGGGGGCACTTTGGAGTGCGTCTCAGTCCATATATTCATGTTCCCACTCCCTCCACTCCAACACCATGTTTAAAACCTGCCCATGAAACCATTATCAAACATTAGAGTTTATCAAAACAAATTGATTTTGGGTCTTAACATCTTTTTCCTATGCCGCGCAGTACACGCGACTATCTTTTAGACAGGTCGCGTATGACATGCGGGTTGCCTTCAGGCAGGTCACATCTAAAACGTGTGTACATGACTATGTAAGTCGCCTACCCGCATGTACCACGTGACCTCCCTAAGGCAGACTTAAACTTCAAAATTTTGCATAAAATTGAAAATGTAAATGGTTGAAATAGAAGAGAATGAAGAGCTAGCTTACCTGGCACTTGCGGAATAAAAAATCGTCCACTGATTTGTCCACACCGAGCGATTGAAGTCAGAGGTAAAAATTGTCTATATTGGGTAAAAACATGAAATGGTTTGTTTGATTTCTATTTTTGGACTATATATAGAAAAAATTTCAAATTGTGGGTTTTTAGCCTATAGTTTGAAAAATTATTATAAATTGAACTAATGCCATGTCATTTTTTCCTAATGCAGCAGGTCCAAGGTTGTTTAAAGTCATTATCCACTCATATAGGGTAGGATTTTGGTCATTCATATGCATTTTTGCATCTATACCTAATCTGTTTTAACCCTTGGATCATTACTTTGACCACAGACTATGGTATTTAAACCATTTTTTACCTTGTCTATACCATTGTTCTTCTGTGGATAGGGCCTTCCTTCCATAAGTACCCTAGTTTAGAACACATTGTTGTATTTTGGTACTCATGCCGCATTTGTCATAGGTTTAGGGGAGCCTTTTTAGTTATTTTTCACACCAAATTGACCCTCATTTTGGTCTCGTTTTACAAGCTATCTCCTTTATAAGGCTCCCCACCCTTATAGATTTTCTTTAGACCCAGGTCTAACTCCTCAAAATAGACTTGACTGGCGAGTAAAATTGTCCATTCAAGCTCATCAAGAATATGTGAATGGGAATCCACATTGGTGGTAGGTTATTGCTTTTTCAGACCATGTGGAATAATACGAAAAAGGAACACTCTCTTTTCTACAGAATTTAGAAGAGTATTCTTAGGTATAGGTTTATCGCTTTTCCGGACCTGAGGGACTAAATTTACGCAAATGGAGCACCTCGTATGAGCTTAGTTTTCTCTTTTTTGTGCTCTGGACCTAAACATGAAAAATATTCCGAGTGTACTTTATGCCTTTTGTCATGCTCATTAAACACTAAAGAACAAAGCATCGAGTTTACTGTTGTAAGACCCATTTCTCGTAACCAAATGGATCTTTCCAAGTGATCTTGCTTTCCTTCACACTCGTAAAACTCAAGCTACAAGCTGCTTTTGAAGGGGCATTGGGTAGGTAGTAATTTAACCTTTTTCGGACCTCCTTGGCTAAGTATGAAAAAGGTGCGCCTTACTTATTTGCAAGATAAGAGAGTTCTTCTGTGGTATGTTTTATACTTTTCCGGCCTCAGGAGACTAAATTGGACGAAAAAGCACCCCCTGGAGTCTTCTTCGGGTTTTTCAGACTCTCTAAACATGAAAACACTAACGAGCATGTACTAGTTCAGGCTCGTAAAATCCACGAATCAGTGACATTATCAAGCATTATTCTCTCTCCTCTTCAAGCTTATCAAAAATGAAGAGAGACTCGAGTTGACTTTCCTGGACTCGTTAAAATTCTACAAGAAAGATAAGGAAGAAGTTTTCTCTTTGGGTTATAAACAGTGGCAGCATGTCATCCTTGAGCATAACACTTCTGAACTTTCTGATACCCATGTTTCAATTTATCGTTCCAAATCAGCTATCACTTCGAGTCTTTACTCCTCCACTTGTCCTTTATACATGGGGAATCTACACATGTCTCCTACATGTCACATAAGTCTAGTTGTTCTATCTGTAAGTTAAAATATGCCTTAGGTCATCTCTATGTCGTGCTCACTATTCAAGGATTTATCCCTTCCTATGATTATTATCCTGAATCCATCATTATCCAATATGAGTATTACTTGTGTCTACCTTCCCACATCCAGTTCCTAGTCACTCTTGTGATCCGTTGGAGGATCTATTGCCTTCCTCATCACAGTATGGTTTGATCATCAGTACTTCCTGAAGACAAAGACCTAGAGTTTTGATGATGGTACCTTAGGATTCACTATCACTATTGGTGAACTCCTTTGCTTCAGTTGTCAGTTTAACCTATTGATTAACAATCTGTTGATTCCTTTCCATGTTCAACTTCAGCACACTTATTCAGATGGCTAGGATTGTACTGGTTCCTTTGGATTCCAATGAAGACCATAGGTTCACCTCTATAACCTAAGTTGAGCAAGACTATGTTCTGATCAGTTACACAGCTTCTAGATTTTGAAGACTCGTCATTGTATATTGTGTCTTCGATCCACTTTTTTAAATACGCGGTCTTGTACCCGTATCATATGATGTAATCAAATATTGGAAAGGAGCTAGTGTTCTAGTGTATTGAATATGGCATCCTCAGACATGATTTTGTATATGACATTGATATGTATTTGTTTCAGGTACTTCCTTTGTTGCCTTGGACTTCTGAGTTCTCCAAGATAAAGACTGTAATGTATTTTGGCCATCTCTTCCCTCTGACCTCACACATTAGGGGGCATCTGTTATCAACCAAATGGCACTTCTCCGTCCGAGTGTTGACATGCATTATGTCGACACACAAAAGGAAAATTAATATTGAAGTGGCCAAAACACTATAGATGTTCATGACCATTGATGCATGATCTCTAGACCAGCTTGATATATTTTTATTATGAGTCTAGGGTTGCACACGTGACTATGTGCATTGTAACCCACATTTACAATGAACACATGAGTTCCCTTTGAGAAACATGCATGTCATATGCGCCTTGCCTAAAAAATACTCATGTGTACCTTAGTTCAACCTTAAAAAATATAAATTGTGATTAGATGAGATTAGTTGGGCCTTAATCCATAACTATCCCAATTGTCTCAACCATCCTAACCTTCGAAACCACTCTATTTCCAAATGTATAAATAGAGGCCTTGGGATGGGCTAATAAATCAATTCTAGAAGAGCAATGTTATGCTGGTGGTATGTCTTCAGAGTCTTGGAGCAACATAACTCATAGTCATCGGTTGCAAAGGAGTCCTTATGTTAGAAGTTGGGTCGTATTCTCCCCTATTCACTGTTTATTAATAAAGAGAATTCTTCTTCCAATATTTGTATTGTACTTTTATCATGTATATTGGTTAATGAATGATGTTATTTATATTATTAATATGTGTTTCATCTAACCTCTAATATATATATGTATGAGATATTGCTTGAAGAATTGGCTCTTTGCAGGTGAATAGAAAGCAACCCTAGAAGATTTGGAGAAGATTGAAGCGAGATAAGATCAAGCTTGGATCAACTATCATAAACCAAGTAAGCCAAACTCTCTTCCTATTCTCATTTCATTTTCTGTAAAAGTTGATTGTCTGCAATTCTATTAGTAAGTTTGTAACCCCAGACCCTAGGTTACAAGGGTGTATTGTCATGTACAACAGTGCTTAAGTAGCCACTAAATTGGATGCTAATTAACGTCTAATTTAGCACCTATTTTTTTAAAAAGGCACAAAAAAGGCCCAAAGATGCGCCATCCCATGAAATAACGTCGACTTTACATAGAAAATGAAGAAAAATACACTAAAACTGTTAGTTGACGCCAAAAAGGAGGCCAAAAGAGACACTGATCACATGGTTTTGTTATAGTGAATGGATTTTATGATCCAGATGCTTTCTTTACTCTAAGGGCCCCCTTGATTATTGGTTGTTCCTTCTTCAATGACTTTCTTCTTAGCTTGCAACATAATGTATTTTTCTGCCGACGTGTTGGGATTTTCCAATTTCTTTAGACAAGCCGCCTTCAACTACTTCTTATTCCTTACAGGTACAATGACTTATGGGCCTTAGGTCATATCTAGGGATAAATACCCCATCATGATCCATGGGGAAGTCCTCGCACTCCTGGAGAGAGTAAACTCTAGTGAATATATATGAGGAGCAAAGCTTTCAACTTTTTTAACATTAAATACCATTTGCGTTTTGTCTATTCTTAATATATTAGAGGCTTATTTTTTAGCGTTTACTTTATCCACTTAATCCAAAGAATAGTTGTATGTGGGGACTAAATTAGATTTTGTGTTGATAAAAATCAATAAAACATGAGAATTTAGACCTAGGATTGTTCATACCTTTCCTAGTGCTACAAATATTTTAAGATTTTGGTTATCATTTCCTTTGCTTTATCTCCCTCCTTAAAATGAGATTCCTCGCTTCATGAACCGAGTTTTTTGAAATCTCCTTCAATTTTAAGGATTCGCTCGACATTGATTGATCTTGATATTCCACTTGATTCCCATTGGATGGATAAGGTTTTATCTAACCTGTTTGGGAGAATAATAGTCTATATTTTTCTTCTCTCTTCATACCATTTTTCTTGTAGCAGATGGACATCCTTCCAAAAATGACCAACATTATGACACTATGAGCATTAAAAAGGGGAATTTCTAGTAGCATGGACACTTTAGGAAGTGCTAATTCCCTCTCTAAATATCTAATTATTTGGGAATTTCTTCTTTGAGGTCAATCTTGACCATAATCTTGATTACTTTCCTATCTATTTTTTTAATGGAAGCATTCCTCCATCTTGATGAATCCTCCTATGTTGTCTCCCAATAGATAAAGGTCCTTCTCATTCCACATTTCCATTGGTAATCCTAGTATTTTGACCAATACTAATTGTAGATACATAGATTGATTCTAAGGATTGAACCATAGTTTCCATCTTTTGATATCTAGAAATGAAGGGTCCCAATACCACTTCCTTGCTAAGATCTTCTCCATGTCCTATTTTGAGTCAAGCTCAAAGGTTATCCAACCTATAATCAAAGTGTGATATCATGGCATGTATCCTAGAAATTGTAACCAATTTTTTTCTAACCACAATTTTATCCCTCCTTCCGAGAATATTTCCCCTTAAATCATCTAGTAATCCTGTTATCCAGAAGAGCCATCATATCTTCTAGACCAACATCTTCTCCCACTATTATAATGACACGATCTTCGGGATTTGTATCAAATTTTCTCCCACTATTTGATTTACCTTATTTAGGATTCTAACATGGATTTGTAGAAATGGGTTTTTTCTAGACTTCTCCCATTTAGTTATTCACATGGTAGTTCACCAAACCCTCAACCTTCTCTTATTTAGTTGTATACCTCCCACTTTTCTATCTTTGAGTAATAGTTAATTTTTGTTCAAGAGATTATGAATCAAGGGGAATGTTAGTCTAAATTGGAAAGCATGCACACCAATTTCATTGAAGTTCAAAATCCTCGGGGAGCACATGTACCAATGAGCTACATTACCTTTCCTTGGTAATGACTAGTTCATTCAAATCAACAATGCGCTTGTCCTTTAGCTTAGGTTCTTCTTGAGCTAAAATTGGAGGGAATTCTAGCGCCTGACCTTACTAACGGCCTCAAAGTTTTTCTAGTCCTCTACAAGCTCTTTTCTAAACATGAAGATTGATCTATGGAAGGCCTCATCCTCTTTGGAGGAGTCAATGATGTATTCATTCATCCTCTAGATCCTTTCCTACCTTAGTGTCAATATCAATTCAATTTTCAACAAAGATTTGTGTGAAGTCATATGTATAAAATTATCACAAAAGCAACAATAATATTATTTTGAAGTGGATAACCTCAACAATAGTACATGCTATGAAACATGAGACAAAATGAAATTTATATATTTTTTGACTAAGACATAGACATAATGTGAATAAATGGAAAATGATGAATTCATGGAAATAAGACACACCCGCCTAATGTAGCTTCTAATAAATTGTGAGAGAAACAAATCCCTGACCTGCATTCAACGTCTACTTCTTCATATAATTCCAGATTAGTAAAAATGGAAAGATGATAACTAATTTCAGTGGCAGTGATAATGAAACTTAGAAGAATCTAGGGTTATAAAATTCGTTCTTTGTTGGGTAATAAGTTTCAAATGCAAAGCCAAAGAAAGGAACAATCTAGTCCACATTATCCTACATAATTTTATCCAAATTTAGATTCACTTGAAAATCAACTATCATTCAAAATGAATATAACAAGGGAAAAGGCACAATGATAGATTTTCCAGCTACAAGATAAAATGCTGGTTGAGCAACAAGATAAACTAGCTAGTATGAAAAAAATGAAATGTCAAGAAATATTGGATAAGTTAGAGAGGAAATTAGGGAATGATGACAATTTTTTCATTGAATCTATCAAACACAGGAACAATAGAATAAAGGATTCAGAAGAAGAGGTATAAGAAATAAAAATATATATATATATATATATTTGGGTGATCAAGAATAAATTATATTGAAACTAGGGTATATATGGGTTCAATTAAATGGAAAAACTCAACAAAATCTATGTGCTATTGAGATTCTTGAGAATACAAAGGTAAATTCTCAAGAAACTAAACAAGAACATTATTAATCTTAAAAAGAGATGCATGAAGCCTTAAACCAATACCTGCATGAAATGGAAAAAGCATTCCACAAATAGATGAATCCTCAACTAGATAGGGAAGTGGATGATGTGAGGAAGGTTGTAAAACAAGTGACAAATATTTGAGTATGCAGTGTTGACAACAAAGGAACTTAATCAATGCATGGCCATGCCACAAATTTATGGATTGAAAACAATATTTTTTTTAAAATATTTCTTAGAGACATAAGTTCCTGTCTTGAATTAATCCCTGGCAACCAAAGGAATGTTGGGAATTTCAAACAAGAAAGATAGCAATCTTCTCGTGGAGTTATTTATTGTCGGTGTATTTGAAGAGGATTGAAAAACTATTGAGGGAAAATTATGGGTTGCTGGCCAGGGCTCATTAGTCCTTAGTCGTTGGCATGTGGGTTTTGACCCTCGTCACGAAAAACTTGTTAAGCGAGATCCCTGGGTTATTTTTCTTGACTTCCCTATCCATTACTGGAATTTGAAAGGTTTTATGGGGACTTCCAATGCTCTTGGAAAGTTTATTTTGATGGAAGATGAAAAACTGCTAGGTTTTGAACGAGTTTCCCTAGGGTTCTGGTGGATATGGAGGTTGTCAAGGGTCTTCTTGCTGAATTAGAAGTTATCTAGGAAGGCAACTCATTTATCATGAGATTGTATTATTGACATATTCCTTTTCGGTACCATCGATGTCGTGGTATTGGGCATTAGAAAGTTTCTTGTCGGACCGTTCTCCGCATAAGCTTTCCCCTTCTGATTCAGTGGATAGGACTATGGAATATTTGGGTCTGGAACGTGATTTGAGGTTCCCTCTTCCACTTGATCAGGATTCAACCTAAAAATTTGTGGGTAAGTTTGCTCAGATTGTTCCCTTACTTCTTACATTTATTTATGCAGTAGATGTTCTTAAATATTTGTCTATTTTGGATGTGGGGAGGGGGTTGAGGAGGTTTTAGTATCGGATTCGGGGGATGGGATTGGCCAGGGAGCAAGTGTTCTGGAGTATTATCATGTTGTTAAGTGACATCTAGAGATTGAGGAACTTTTTTCCACTAATACCATTTCCTCTGAGCAAACTCTTAATTCCTTGTCAGCGAGGGTTTTGGAGGTGCCCACGTTTAGTGACTCACATTTTCCTCCCTTACGACCATCTAGTCCGTCCACTTTACACATTGCTCTTTCTTCCTCACCTCTCTCTTCTTTCCTTCGGTTAATGGTTTGGAGGTGATTCCCTCTGATAAATCTTTATCTCCATTTTCGGAAGGCACTAAAGCCTTATCGATCTTCACTTGAGAAGAATGCACTAGTCTAGATATCTTCCCTATCTCTTCTCTCATGGAAGCTAATGTCTCCATTCGTAAACATCATTCGTCGAATAAGGGTAAGGATAGTTCAAGAGTGTTAAGGATTCCATCAGAGATGCCTCTTTTGTTAATTTGAGGGTTCTCTCGTTTGAGAGGGGTTTACCGTTGTCGATTTGACCTAGCTCAACTATTTCACCTCGGGCTCTTAGAGAAGATGCGACCCTGGTTGAGGTTATCAAATGAATATTATCTCCTTCAACATGAGAGGGATTTATAGCAGCCAAAAAATATATGCATTAAAAAGACTTATTGAACTGCTTAAATTGGATATTGTGCTAATCTAAGAGACTATGACTTCAACCTATAGTGCATGTGAAATTTTTTTTAAATCAAACCTAGTTGGAGGGTTAGTGCCTTTGATGCAGCAGGTCTATTAGGGGGAACCTTGGTGGCATGGAATCCTCTAGTGGTTGATTTTAAATCGTTCTCTACTTATGCGAGCATCCTATTATACGAAAGACTTAAGTGAATGGGTACCCCTCTTAATATTATTAATGTTTATGACCCTTAAAGCTTCAAAAAATAGTTAAGAGAGAAGATTAAATTATCTAGTGTGTTGAATGATCCTAATCTTATCATACCTGGTGATTTCAATTTTACACTATCGTCGAATGAGGTGTGGGGGGTTGCCCGTATCTGTGATCCTCTTTTGGAGTTTTTTTAATCCTTTTTTGATGAGGCTATTACGGTTGATGTTGTTCCTGCGGTTCTTGATCCTACCTGGTCAAATGGTAAATGTGGGGGTGGGGGTATAGCCAAGCAAATCGACCGCTTATTTATGGCAGACAATATCTATAAGATTATGGGAAGGTACAAATGGTGGTATCATTCAACTGGTGTTTCTGACCACCATGCAGTGATTCTTTATTTGGATTTTTCTAAAATATTTTGTCATTACCCATTTAAGTTTAACCCCACCTAGTTACTGGCTGAGGATTTTAACAAGTTGGTGGTTGAGAAATGGGATCATTTCTCGTTGGTTGTTCCTAGTTATCTGAACCCGATGCATCGATTTGTATTTATTTTGGATAAGATGAAGCTTGAAGTGCAGGGTTGGGAAAGTGAGAAGAATAATACTTGGACAGATCCTTAATTGAGATCAAGGAATCCATACAACCGTTAGTGGGGGAAGTTGATGATTTATATTTCTCTATGGAGAGAAAGAAGTCATTGTTGAATATTAATATCATGAAGCAAAAGCTTCTTCTCCATAAATAAGAAACCCTTAAATAGAAAAGTTGGGCCATATGGATTAAGGCGGGTGATAATAATACGAAGTTCTTCCACATATTTGCTAATAAAAGACGTATCACTAATACTATTTGGGGCAAAAGGGGTGGGAGGTGAGGTTGTTCATGATAATAAGTCCATTAAGAATGCAACAAAGGATTACTTTCTTAACCTTTATTCAAGTCAGAGCGGTTCGAATATTGTTGATCAGCTACAAGTAATTAGAAACTTGTTTTTTCAAAAGTTCAGATAGTGATCTTTTAGGGGGATTTATTTCAGGACGTGAAGTATTGGAAACAATAAAAGGATTCAAGATGGATAAGAGTCTGGGTCCGGACGGGTGGATTGTTGAATTTTACTTACATTTTTTTGACATGTTGGGCCAAGATTTAGTTGAGGCAGTTGAAGAAACTAGAAGGATTCCAGAATCTATGAACTCTACTTTAATTACTCTCATTCTGAAAGTGGACATGCCAGATTATTTTAATGAGTACATTCCAATTTCTCTTTGCAGCCTACTTTATAAACCAGTATCGAATATTATTTCTAATAGAATGAAACCTATTTTGGGGAAGTTTGTGTCTGCTGAGCAATTTGGGTTTTTGTCCGATCCTCAAATATTGGACGCGGTTGGGATTGTGTAAGAAAGTCTACATTCGGTGAAAGTCAAGAAACTTAAAGCTTTTATACTTAAAGCTGGATTTAGAGAAGGCCTATGATAAGATTGAATGGTCCTTTCTATATGTTAGCACTCAGAATTGTACCCTAGGTTGTGGAGGGTGAATCCCAAGGTAACAACAGAACAACTTTAAGAAAGGAAGTTAGCCTCTTCCTTTCTAGAGTGTGATATCTCACAGATTTTTACCAGGGCCAGATACACAAACAAAATAAAATTCAGATGTGTGGGTGGTTGAAACGAAGCAAGCATACATTGGGATATGTAGTCAACACATTCATGAATTACAGAACAATTTGCAGGGGAAATTCTACAAAGGCAAGGTAGCATTCAGTTACAGTCAATAAAAAGTTTGTTTGGTGATAAAGAAGGAAGGATGAAATTCCATTAACACGGAGCATCAAGAGATGAATTCTGCATCAACTTTGGTTGAAGGGGTTTGTGGATATTTGCAACAATATCCATAACATAAACCTATATGAATTTTGAGCTATTACAAACTAGTTCCAGATATGGAATAAAACATAATGGAAAGTTTAACTGGAAGACATGCACATAAGAAAGGAAAGTACATACTGTAACTACGACATACACAGGAATCTTTGCGGTAACGGGCCCGCATTCAGCTCTGTCATTTTATGAAGGGAATAATTCAATTTACATAGCCCTGAACCTCACAGGTTTCAACATTGTCTTCTTCTATTGAGGGTATATTTATAGTGTTAACGGGCTCCCGAGACCAACCTCAAAAACCTAAAATCAATTACAAAATTGGGGATCAATCCTAACAACTTACGATCTGGTAGGTTCGCCATGATAATTTACAAAACATGAAAGCAAGTTGGGATGCGCATGATGGACCAAAATGGAGAATTAAACATATGGAAACCATGCTTGCTGGGTGAAAATGATGGCTCAAAACCTCCTTCGATGTTCTGCAATGGTTTCCTTCATTCCTACATCTTCACTTGTGGAAAAGATTCTGGACCATTTGATCTTTACCTGCTTAAATACTAACCGTTCAATGATGTGCCTCTTTAATATTTTGCAGATCTAAAAGGTTGATTTATCCATTCTAGTTAGGTCATCGAAATCTACCACGATCGTATATCTGATCTTCTTTAAATCTCAACTGTCGAAGTATGTTGATCTTTAAGCCATTCCACAAATTTGAAAAGTGATTTTCCACAAGCATGTTAGATCAGTGGAATTCACCTCTGCCATTGATCTACACCACCATCAATCCTGGCCATTGAAACATGCAAGCCTTTAAGCGATTCCGCAAATCTGGAAAGTTATTTTCTTCCTGCAAGTTAGATCGGTGGAATGAATTTGCACCATAGATCTTCATCATTTGTTGATTTGAGTCATTGAAAGCTACGGGGTATACCAAGTTCTGCATACTAGGAAGTCTTGTTAACTCATGCACATGTTCCCTTTTTCCACACCGTCGATCTATTTAGGATTCATTTTCAATCGTTGGTCTGAGATCAAGCTACGGGGGGCAGAAATCGAAAAACGGGTTCTCTCCATTTTAAGACCATATTCTTATGTTTCTGATTTCCGCCTTTCTCCTCCTTTCCAAACCATTGATATTGGGTGGAATCTCTCCCGACTGTCGATCTTGTGGATCGCAAAAAGCGGAAGTTCAACCCTTTATACCCGGAAACTTTGTCTTTCCACTTTCTGCCCGTTGTGCCTTTTCGCACCTCTGATCTTTGGTGGGAGCTTTCTAGACCGTCAGATCTCGGACTATGGAAAGCGGAAGGCAAAAGTTTGAACTCTTTATGACCAAACCTTTGTATCTTTTGCTCCCAGCTTCCTGCTTATGCCTTTAGCAGAAAGTGGAAGGCAGGTCTTCCAACTTTCGTGACAATGATGTTTTCTTTTCCACTTCCACCTTTGGCGAAAAACGAAAGGCAGAAATACCAACTTTATGACCAAATTTTGGCCCTTTCCACTCTTCCACCGATTTTCCTTGGGATGAAATTCTTTGTAGCCTTTGATCTTGTGCGCTATGCATCCAGGCCATCCATTTCCTGTCAACATTCAGCTAAGGGCAGACTTCTTCATTTACATGCATTTCAAGGTCGAAAATCAGAATTTCTTTAAGTATTTTGCATTCTTAACCTATACATGTCCCTTCAAAACACCTACAGATCCTCGTCAACGATCTTTAAGGTCATATGATATGAAAAATTTACAAACCTTATTCCACCATCATTGGAAAAATCCATTACCAATTACTTAGCCCAAAAATGGTGCTAACAACTGGCTCCAACTTGGGATGTTATCCTCCCTGCGAGGTAGCAAAGAACCCCGTAGGCCAGGTGCCAAATCCATTGGGTAGTTCCCAACCTTTTCCTGAAATTCCCAACATGCTCTGAAAACAAAAAAAATAAACTGATGTTGAAACAAACTGGAAAATTACTGAAAGAAATGCTCGCCATGTCAAGCTTATTCGCGCCTACCTACCCTACTTACTGAGCATCAATGCCCAGTCAAGTGACTTTTGAATTTTAGTGAAGCCAATCAAGCAAATGATCCCATAAATCAATTTCCTCCTCATGCTTGATAAAAAACCGAAAGGAATAACTTAATGGCAAAAGGTTATGGTAAAGAAAATTATCTTTACTATAAAGACATAACCAACCATTATCCACATAGTCAACTGCTAGATCATAAAATATTTGACAACCTTCAAATTTTTTTGTCATTTGTTTACCCCAATAAGGCTGCTCAAACTGTAACTCCACCTGCACATTGTCAGATTGATTTTCAAAAGAATCATGCAAGGAATGTTCCTGGCAATTTGCAAATGAGACACCAACTTCTTCATCTAAGATCTCATAATTTAAGACCTGATTCCCTCCAAGTGTTTCAAAAGAAATATCATTGTGTTATTCAATAGAATCAGGCAAAATAATTTATGAATTTAAAAAACATAAATAAGTATCCCATTTGGAATCCTCCTCTTCTTCTTGGTTATCCAATCCATTATTGTAGTCTGTTGCTTCTTGACGTGCATCATCTAAGTGGCCATCCTCACATTCATCATACTTAGGCATTATGAAATATTCTTTAAAAATATCACTAACATAATTCTCAACATGCTTGTTACATTCTTCATAAAGCAAATTAGTATGACCTTCTTCATGTACATCACTGGGATGATTATCTTCTTGTCAAAAGAAGGATTAGAATGCAGAGCAGGTTCTAGTTGTTCATCCTTCCCATCTCCTTATTTGTGATTTGACATCTCATGGAAAGCTATTGTTTCTTCAATAGGCTAGGATTGATGGCATGACTGTTTTCGCTCTTCATTATCTATTTCTGAAAATGTCACATCCTCAAGTTTTTGGGCTTGCTTAGAGATTTTGCGTAGATACCTCAGCAATTCAAATGAAGAATAACACAAAGGGAAACTGTCACCTTCAACACTCTCACTATCTTCTCTATTTTCAACCCTTTGACCTTGGATTACAATGGATATTTCTTCATTAAAAGGCCCAAAACTTACAAAATCTACAGTTGGTCTTTGAAGATATTGCTACTGCAAAACGGGGATTTTTGCTTGAATAGGGGAATCCTCCTCTTGTGGAAAAATTTCAAGAGTTGAATAATATGATGAAGGATTTGATTCGCAGTCCCAACTTCTTTCTTGGCCACACAAAGATAAACAAGAACGCTGCAAACTATCACCATTTTTAGGGAAAGAAAAATAGCTAGTGGAATCAAAGTTTTGGCTTATGTTAACTTTAGTCAAGGAAGACATTACCAACTGCTATGAATTTTCTTGAATATCATGGCAATTGGTTTGTATTTATTTTTGAGATGAGTATTCATGTAAGATATCTAAAACCTCTTCATCCATATATTGAACATCACCACATTTGTCTTTCACATTTTCAATGAACTCTTTACTGTGTGTGCAACAATCTTGAATTGACAGCATAGAAGGATACTGATCTTTGAAATGTTCATGAAATATTGTATGAAATTATTTAAGGGGGGGTAAATTTCCTGATGGTAATCCCTCATACCCTGACTTTCATTTTCTTCTAAACTAGCCATGAACATTTTCACTAAAGAATCCTCATGCAATTCAACTCCCAGCTTATGTATATGCTTATAAAATCTAAACAAATGAATGCCAGCATCATCATTCTTTTGATCTTATGGAAGACATGTTAGCTAATCTATCTTAGGTGTTCGATTGGGATAACCAGGAATGGAAACAAGATTCATAGGAGCATACCTTGCAGCCCGAGAACTCATCTTGATGATGGAGAAACTGAATAAGCTCCTCAAACTTTGCAGGTCCTTTTATAATGGAGCTACCATAGAACATTTTTCAGGATGGATTGTTTGAATATGGAGTCGCCAGGTGAAAGAGGCATGACCTTCTTGATGTTTGACCATTGTTCACCATCAACTGTCAGATCTAAAACTCTGTCGTTCATACTTAGCGAAGATTTGAACCCTCCTCCCGTATTGGTCCTTCTGGCTGCCTGTGATGTCCCTGAACCTTGAGATAAGGCCAAAGGTTCTAAATTAAAACTAACTAAGGTTTAAGAACAATGGATATAGATAAATTACTATTGATCTGACTAACCATTCACCCAAATAAATTAAATTCTATAGATTCAATTATAACTAAAGTTTGTGACACTTAATTTTTAATTAAGCCACTTAATTAAATAATTAATTGTGACTCTCAATTAATAATTTCCAAAGTGCAAGCTAAAGGTCATAATTGAAACAAGAACATCAATAATACATGCTAAACATCATATTCCTTGTGAATAGATAATTTACGTATTTTGGGTTTTGTTTGATGGCATAGTTTATAAATAACCAAGTATTGATGTCATTGATTATTTGCAAATTAATCTATTTTTTCGGTGTTATTATGTGTGTTTTGTTAGTGAGCATAAAAAGTAAGGAAAACCACATATCATGGAGCATACATAGGCTGCAATCTATAGACACACCGAAACCATAGCAAACAAGAACACCGACTGCAACTACAACCCTCAAAATCGGCTCCCGATGACTGTCCCCTACAATCATCTCTCACTAATAAAAATCAAATCGTATGGCTGCCACCCTCTAGCCATCGATTACTTTTACATATAGAATACATATCTCATCCTCAGATCTGCAACAAAGAACAATTATGCAACCAAATGATTTACAATAAAAGGACATGGGCGCTCATCTTGGCACCGAAAAGCTATCGGACCAAAACAAACATATCTTGGTCATCTAGAAAGCTTTTTCAATGAAACGAAAGGTGTTGTTCACTGCAAATGCTGCTCCAAAAACAATGTAATAGGTCTCACAACATCGAAATTAGAATATATGGTTGAACCAGATCATATGGTTACGCCCCTCTCAATAAAATAGAGCCAAAATTACAATTTCTAGTTATGAAGAAAAAGAATAGAAAGAAGGTAACGAGAATAGAAACTAAATTCCATACTATATGAGATTCATCCTTCCTCCATGTAGATCCTAAAATTCAATACATGAACACTCAAACAACCAATCAACCATCATTGCACATATACCAAATAAAATAATGTAATGAAAACACAACATAAGAGAAATACTTATCTCAAAATATAAGCAACTGGCTGCAGCAGGACAACTTTCCTCCCAGCCGTAGACACCGTCAGGACTTCCTCGCTTGAACATGTCACCCCTAAGCTAAGACCATGGATCCATAGGTATATTCTCTCTTAATCTCACTACTCTCAAAACTATCTCTTTCAAGAGACACAATGCTTCCCACTACTACTTTCATGTTTGTCTCCACTGGCTATGGGATGTGACCTATCTCATGATTCCCATTTCCTGGCTTTCTTTGTGAGAACCTGGACTAGTAGAGTGATATAATGGAAGCAAAGGGAACAAATAGACTCACTCTAAGTCTCAACACACTCTCAATAATATTAGCATTCCCAACACAATTAGATAACATAAATCACATGGTCTAAATCTCAAGATTAACTACAACAAGGAGATGGCATATGGATTCATAGCATAAGGAGGACCACTCTAACCCAAATGGATCAACCCAAATTAGAGAGAGGTAAGGTTTAAGCTTCATCATGGAGAATTAACTTGAATTAGTGGGGTGGTGGCTTAGTGAAAATATTTCGTTTCCCGAATTAGTGCAATGAGGGGGAGTTACCCAAAAACTAAAGAGTGGAGTCATGAAGAGCACATGGAGGCACACTAATGCATAAAGGGGGTTACAAAACATAAAGGAAGTCGAAATAAGTGAGATAGGGAATCCAATAGGGTCATAAATATCATGGAAGCACAAAAATAGGATCAACAATGCATGGTGTAAGAGTGGAAGCTAGAAAATAGCTTACAACACTAAAAACTAGGAAAAGGGCTCATAAATGACCATAAACACATAAATATGAGGGAATATTTTCCCAAGGAGGGTTCCCTAAGCAATATGGGCCCACTAAGGTGTGCACGATATGCAAAAATATCTACATAGTCCGTAATTATTGAGAATAGGGTTCATTGTACAAGTTTTGGGTGACGAATATTATTAATCTCACCAACGTGCAAATATGAAAAGGAATGGACAAAGTAAGTCAACAATAAGTTATAAGGTGCTATGGATGTCCCCATTCCCCCTCACTTTGTGGAATCCATGGTCCCACATACTCTTTTAGTTTCCTTTGCTGATCCAGTTGTTTATTTAATCAATCATTAACAGCATTCAAAGATATCAGAGATTCTAGTAATAACATTAACATTAATAATAGCGCCAAAGTACAAAGTCATGTTATCAAACATTAATAATAAGTCATTAATTAAATTAATCATGAAAAGGAGAAAAATTCCACAATCATATAAAATATCATAAGTCCATAATGCAAGAGAACATAAGTCACATGAAGGAATGATAAGTCTGGGGCTTAACAACTAGGTTATTACACCGCCGGTCTCCCCAGTGGAGTCACCTTCCAGAAGCTTTCAGTGGATTTGCCAGGGCAAATTATACAACCTTTTTCAAATGTAGGAGTCTCTGTTTTCCCATAAAAACCCTTTCTTCTTGGAATCTTTATCGTTTTTCTTAGGGATGATTTGCACTTTCGTTCCCCGGCAATGACATCAATTAGTTAGCACTCATAATATACCCAAGGTTGTGGAAGGTAAATATGAAGGGAGCAGCAAAACCACTTTAATAAAGGGAGCTAGCTTCTTCCTTTCTAGAGAGGGATCTCTCACAAATTTTTATCAGGGCCAGATACACAAACAAAATAAAACTCAGATGTGTGGCTGGTTGAAACAAAGCAAGCATACATTGGGCTATGGAGTCAACACATTCATGAATTACACAACAGTTTGTAGGGGAAATTCTACAAAGGCAAGGTAGCATTCAGTTACAGTCAAATAGCAGTTTGTTTGGTGATAAAGAAGGAAGGATGACAATCCATTAACACAAAGCATCAAGAGATGAATTCTACATCAACTTTAGTTGAAGGGGTTTGTGGATATCTGCAACAATAGACATAGCATAAACCTATATGAATTATGATCTATTACACACTAGTTCCAGATATGGAAGAAAACATAATGGCAAGTTTAATTGGAAGACATACACATAAGAAAGGAAAGTACAGACTGTAACTACGACATACATAGGAATCTTTGCGGCAACGGCCCCGCATTCAACTTTATCATTTTATTAAGGGCAGATCTCAATTTACATAGCCCTGAACCTCACGAGTTCCAACCTCGTCTTCTTCTATTGAGGGTATATTTATAGTGTTAACGGGATCCCGAGACCAACCTTGAAAACGTAAAATTAGTTACAAAATTGGGGATCAATCCTAACAACTTATGATCTGGCATATTTGCCATGATCATTTACAAAATAGGAAAGCATTATGGGATGCACATGATGGACCAAAATGGAGAATTAAACACCTAGAAACCATGCCTGCTAGGTGAAAATGATGGCTCACAACCTCCTTCGACGTTCTGCAACGGTTTCCTTCATGCTCGCATATTCACCTGCGAAAAATATTCTGAACCGTGTGATCTTTACCTGCTTAAATCTTGACCGTTCAATGATGTGGCCCTTTAAGATTTCACAAATTTGAAAGATTTATTTATCCGTGCTAGTTGGATCAGCAGAATCTACCACGACTGTATATATGATCTTCTTCAAATCTCAAGCATTGAAATTTGATGATGTTTAAGCCATTCCGCAAATTTGAAAAGTGATTTCCCATGAGCATGTTATATCGGCAGAATTCACCTCCATCGTTGATCTACACCACCATCAATCCTGTCCATTCAAACATGCAGGCCTTTAACTGATTCCGTAAATCTGGAAAGTTATTTTCTTCGTGTAAGTTAGATTGGAAGAATGAATTTGCACTGTAGATCTTCATCATTCGTTGATATGAGTCGTTGAAATTTGCGGGGTATACCAAGTTTCGTATCGTCGACCTCTGCAGGATTCATTTTCAGTCGTTGATCTGAGAGCAAGTCGCGGAGGGTAGAAATCGGAAAACGGGATCTCTGCATTTTATGACCAAATTCTTATGTTTCTGATTTTCTCCTTTCTCCTCCTTTCTGAACCGTTGATCTTGGGAGAAAGCTCTCCCGACTGTCAATCTTGCAGATCAAGAAAAGTGGAAGTTCAACCCTTTATACCCGGAAACTTTGTGTTTCCACTTTTCTCCCTTTGTGCCTTTCTGCATCGTTGATCTTGGGTGGGAGCTTTCTGAACCATCGGATCTTGGACTGCAGAAAGCAAAAGGTGGAAGTTTCTAATGTTCCCTAAAAGTGACATGCATGCAAACCCTAAAAGTGACATGCATGCAAACCCTAAAAGTGACATGCGTGCAAACCCTAAAAGTGACATGCATGCAAACCCTAATAATGACATGCATGCAAACCCTAAAATTGATATGCATGCAAACCCTAAAAGTGACATGCAAACCCTAAAAGTGACATGCATGACATATAAGCATTATTTAATGATGCATGCACCCAATTAAGTCTCCATGCGCATGCATGCAAGTCAACTGCAAATTAGAAGTTAAAGTGACCTAATTAGGTCAAAAGTTAGGGTTTTCACAGTTGAAAGTTATAAAAGAAAGATAAAGTGAATGGAGACTTTACTTTTGATGATTATTGATTTTGGAGCTCTTGAGTAGCAGCATAGCGTGCGACCACAATAGTTGGGGTTGAAAACGACGTCTTCAACTAACGGGGTTTTGATAGTGAGATATTTTCCCTAGTCTCCTTCAGGATAAACCATCTAGGTTTGTCATAGTATCTATTGCATTCATGATTACTCAGTATTCCAGTATAAGTCCGAAGGTTATTACAGATTCATCCGTACAGCTGGGGGCATTTAGCTGGGAAACCCAAGTCATTCACCAGGACTCTGGATCAACATATTTCTTCTGCATGTGGCCTGCATCCTCACTAATAGGATCACTCTACTACATTGGGTGATTATCAGCCATCAGATTGTCCATCTGGGGTAGCTAGTAGCAGTTTACAGGGTTGTGGGGGCGTGAGCAGCAGATTGGTAGTCCAATTCGCTAGGTAATTTGGAGAGGTCAAAACTATTGCATGCTCTGGCCATCCTCTCCGCCATGGGCACACCTACCTTCCGATCTATTTCCAGCCGAAAATGACTATCCCTTTAGCAAAAACGTCACACGTATATGATTCATCCTACCGGGGTATTGCAGCGGGAAACTAGGTCATTTCTTCGTCAACTCAGCTCATCTTGCATGCGTATTCTCTCTAGATCATATTCAGCTGGATTATCATTGGTAAGTGTTCATTCTATCGTGAAAACCCTAACCCTAATTTCAGCTATCAAATAGGGAAATTTTGCATGGCAGTGTGCATGCTCGACTATTTCAGTGAAATTGCATAGAAATAGAAAATATCAGGATTTGGGATATTACAGTGGTATCAGAGCATGTTCCTGGCCAGCTGTGGGCATGCAAAAATATAAATGAATTCAGAAGACCCATACAACATTACTTACCAGAGACAGAGGTTTAGAAACAATGATAGAGGAGAAGAGGAGTTAGAGGACATAGAGTTGGGGGACAAAGAGTATCAGTTTGGAAAGGGAAATGAAACAATGGTCGATGATGATAAAACAACTTTCAATAGTCTCATATCAGCCATAAAAGAACTCAGTACTGGGAAAAAAAATGATGAATACCGTGATGCAAATGACAGAGAAAAATGGGCCCACCCCACACAATCTCTTGTTTCCCAATAGTGATAGGGTATCCACAAATAGTAGTGGGGAGCACTTATATACCAACATGCAGAGCCATCCTCATATATACAATAAGCCTTTCTAACCTACCATGCCTCAATTCTTAGATAGTCCAACTACAGTGCCTCTAGCACAAGCAAAACTAGAATAATCCATGAGTGCCTACCTGAGAGAATATAGAGCTTTAGGAGAGGGATTCCATTCAGCCATGACCTTCACCAACTTCTGCCACTTTAAAAGTAAGAACAAACCCAAACCTTACAATAGGCCATTCACCCAGAACTATGAGTTACAATGCACCGTAGGGAAACTGATTGTCCCTACCTTTGAGGGCACTCGGGGTGGCCAAACCAGGAATTGGGTGCAGAAGTTGGATACATACTTCTAGCTCAACCCCATGATTGAGACAGATGCCATTAAATTGGCTACTTTGCATTTGGATGAGGATCTCCTTAAAGGCATAGTTGGGGGAGTGAAGAAAGATGAGCATGAAGTAAAAGTAGTTGGTGAGCTTCATTTGGAGTTAACAGTACATGATCAGCCATGTGATGAGCCATCCTATGAGTCTAGTGACACAAGCACATTCGCTAGTCAGATTGTGGACAAATTGTGTGATGAGTTGGAGTTGGTACACTCGTCATCACCTACAGTAGGAATCTAGACAGTTATGACAGGCGAAATACATGAGGTGCAAGGGAATGAGCACAGCACTCGAGACAGTGAGTAGTCACACATGGAGGTTAGGGAGACTTTATACGTATAAGAGATAGAGCTTCCAGATGATAGTCACCGAAAGAAGATTTAACGTGTTAAAGAAAGCATTCTAGCGATGAAAGAGATGACCAAGATACTCCGAGACACCATATTACAATGAGATGTTGAGCTTACAGTTCTTCGAGTTGTATGTATCGAGTCAGTGGTTAGGATTTGTAGTATTAAACAACAGTTAGATTCCTTGATGGTGCAATAGGAGAAACATACTATTGCATTTCAAACCAGTCCTCTTAAGGAGTACATAGACAAGGCTTGCAGTAGCTTGAGTCCACTTTGCATAATGGTGGATGGTTTTTACAGGTTGGTTAGGATCGAGAAATTAACCAGCAATATATGAGCATTCCAGTTGAAATCAGAAGGGTAGAATGTCAGCTTGGTAGGATTATTCCTTGTGATGGTGCTTATGGACAAGGTACTTTTCGGGGTTGGATTGGAGAGAGATTAAGAGTTGGTGTCCTATTGAGTGGGCGATTCTTGGGAAGACATTCCTAGCCACGGGTATAGTCCCACAAGAGCCTTTAGATATTTGGGATGAAATATGCACAAGTTTGCATTGGGATCCAGGTGGAAGACCTTATGAGGGATTGATACATTGTTTACTAATGGTGTTACTTGGGATTATACATGATGCTCCTTATGTCGATACTACGCAGGGTAGTGGTGGATGCATTTTGACCTATACAATTCTCAGATTGATTTGGGACCCTGGGATTACAGTGACTGATAGTTTAGTGATTGCTAGAGGGTGCTTTCAGGAGGTCTCTGGTGATGGTACCATACAGTGCAATGTTTTGAGCAAAGGGTGCTACAGATCTCCTAGGATAATTTGGGACCCTGGGATCATCCCCAGATTCAGTTGGTTCATTTGATTGATTGTGGATTTGCGTTGGCATTGCTTGAGGACAAGCAATCTTTGGCGAGGGAGGACTGTAATGTTCCCTAAAAGTGACATGCATGCAAACCCTAAAAATGACATGCATGCAAACCCTAAAATTGACATGCATGCAAACCCTAAAAATGAGATGCATGCAAACCCTAAAAATGACATGCATGCAAACCCTAAAATTGATCTGCATGCAAACCCTAAGAGTGACATGCATGACATCTAAGCATTATTTAATGATGCATGCACCCAGTTAAGTCTCCATGTGCATGCATGCAAGTCAACTACACATTAGAAGTTAAAGTGACCTAATTAGGTCAAAAGTTAGGGTTTTCAGAGTTGAAAGTTATAAAAGAAAGATAAAGTGAATGGAGACTTTACTTTTGATGATTATTGAATTTGGAGCTCTTGAGTAGCAGCACAGTGTGCGGCTACAAGAGTTGGGGTTGGAGACGACGTCTTTAACTAACGGGGTTTCGACAGTGAGATATCTTCCTATTTTCCTTCAGGATAAACCATCCAGGTTTGTCACCGTATCTATTACATTCATCATTATTCAGTATTCCAATAGAATTCCGAAGGTTATTGCGGATTCATCCGTACAGCTGGGGGCATTTAGCCGGGAAACCCTAGTAATTCACCAAGACTCTGGATCACCATATTTCTTTTGCATGTGGCCTGCATCCTCACTGATAGGATCACTGTACTGTATTGGGTTATTATCAACCATCAGATTATCCATCTAGGGCAGATAGCAGCAGTTTACAGGGTTGTGGGGGCGTGAGCAGCAGATTGGTAGTCTAATTCGCTAGGGCATCTGGAGATGTCAAAATTCTTGCATGCTTTGGCCATCCTCTCCGGCACGGGCACACCTACCATTCGACTTATTTCCAGCCGAAACTGACCATCCCTTCAGCAAAAACATCACACTTATCTAATTCAGCCCACCGGGGTATTGCAGTGGGAAACTAGGTCATTTCTTCATCAGCTTAGCTCATCTTGCATGCGTATTCTCTCTGAAGCATATTTAGCTGGATTATCAGTGGTAAGTGTTCATTCTATCATGAAAACCCTAACCCTAATTTCAGCTATAAAATAGGGAAATTTTGCATGGCAGTTTGCATGCCTGGCTATTTTAGTAAAATTACATAGAAATAGAAAAATATCAGGATTTGGGATATTACAAAGTTCTAACTCTTTACGACCAAACCTTTGTATTTTTCGCTCCCGAATTTCTGCTTCTGCCTTTAGAAAAAAGAGGAAGGCAGATCTTCGAACTTTCATGACAATGATTTTTCCTTTTCTGCTTCTGCCTTTAGCGGAAAATGGAAGGTGAAAATACCAACTTTATGACCAAATTTTGGCCCTTTCCGCTCTTCCACCCCCTATTTTCCTTGGGCAGGAATGATTTGTAGTCTTCGATCTTGTGCACTGTGCATCCAGACCATCCTTTTCTTGTCAACATTCAGTTAAGGGTGGACATCGTCATTTACATGCATTTTAAGGTCGAAAATCAAAATTTCTTTAAGTATTTTGCATTCTTAACCTAGAAATGTCCCTTCAAAACACCTACAGATCCTCATCAACAATATTTAAGGTCAGATGATATGAAAATTTTACAAACCTTATTCCACCATTATTGGCCAAATCCCTTACCAATTACTTAGCCCAAAAATGGTGCTAACACTATGTCTTATTCTCTTGGAGGTTGGGATCTCTTTGGATGTTACGAACTGGAGCATGTCTTGTTTATCTTTTAACAGTTTTGTTATATTAATTAATGGGTCCCCTACGTATTATTCAAAGGAACCAGAGGGATTAGACAAGGCTGTCCATTGTTTCCTTATTTATGTATACTGGTTATTGAAGGGCTCAGTAGACTTCTCCTGAAGGCCAAGGAAAACCAGATGATCAATGGTGTCAAGGTTTCTATTGGGCTGCCATTGACTCATATCCTATTTGTTGATGATGTATTGATCTTCGATGATGGCTAACTATATGAATGGATTCATATCAAGGAGATGGTAAATATTTGTTGCAAGGCCTCTGGTATGACTTTATGTTCGCATAAATCTTGTTTTTGTTACAATTGTAGTGATTTGGCTTTAAAAGATCAAATCTCCAGTCTCTTCTCCCTGACGATGGCTCATATCGACAGGGGTTTAAAGTATCTAAGATATTTTCTTAAGCAAACAATTATAAGAGGGAGGACTTGAGATGGCTCTCACTAAATATTCAAAGAAATTGAATAATTGGACTTCAAGGTGGTTGTCACTAGGGGGGCGTTGTATGCTCATTACCTTTGTTCTTTAGTGTGTTCATGTATACTAGTTTTCATTGCTACATGTCCTGGAAGTTGTGATTGTTGTGATTAGGAGAAACATCTTTCATTTCCTTTGGAGTGGAAAATAGGAGGATGCAAAGTTTCACTTAGCGAGCTTGGAGGCACTTTCTAAATCTAAATCTACTGGTCGGGGATTAAAACTCTCAGCTTATTTAACATGGATCTATGTGCCAAAAGTCTTTGGCGTGCTCTCTTCAATGAGGGCCTGTGGGGAATGATAGTTAAAGGTAAATATATAATGAGGTTTCCATTAATATATTGGCTGCGACAAGGTATCCCAAAGAATAATAATGCTTCAGCAATTTGGAGAAGTCTGTTGAGGTCATTGTCGATTATCTTTCCTCATATATGTTGGAAGGTGGGTAGAGGGAACCATATCTTTGTGGGTATTGATCCAATTGTGGGCTTGGAGGATAATTATGTTCTATCCCTAAATCTTATCCATCAACTTCATGTGAGGAGGATTACTGCTCTCAAACAAGTTTACTCAAAGGTGGAGTCGATCAATCCTTGTTGGTCTTCGTCGAGGGATTCAAATCTTCAAGGGGAACTGGCTATGGAATGGGATGATTATGTCAATATCCTGACTATGTCAGGTATTACACTTTTTGATATTAGTGGTTCGTTGGTTTGGAATTTTAATAAGTTGACAGGTAAAGTTACGCTAAACCTGGCCTATAGCTCAATTGTAGAGAAGCATATGGAATGTTCAGATATATGGTGGGGGCCTATGTTATGGAAAGGAAAATTATGATTAAAAATAAAATGCTTTTCCTGGTTATTTTTTAACCATAAAATACTTACCTAGGACGCTCTTCAGAAAATGGGTTTGCTACGTCCAGGAAGATGCAGCCTTTGTTTTAATGCTCTTGGAACTGTGGAACATCATTTTGGATCTTGTTCTTACTTTCAGGAAGTTTAGCATAACCTTTATGTGTGTCTGCATTTTATGAGTCGTTGGGAAGAGTTGAGTTTGGAGGAGAATGTTAAAACTTGGCTGAAGTCTTTTTCTCTTTCTATTGACATTTCGTTGGCCTTATTTTGGGAGGTGTGGAAAGCTCGAAATATTGTTCTGTTTCAGCAGGATACAGTTGATGCTTGTTTCACCAATCTCAAGGCTATTACAAGATTGCAAGAATATGGATGTGGCCAGTCTTGTGTTAGACAAAGATTTATCAAGCACCCGAGCGTTGGACACCATCAAATTCTTGTTTTTTTCAATGAGGCTGAGCAAAATGGTCTTTGTGGTGCTGGGATGGTTATAAAGTTTTAGTTGGATCATGTTTATCGGTTTTGGATGGTGGTTGGTAAAGGTACTAACATTAAGGTAGAATTACTTGCACTTTGGGGTTGGATATGGTTCGCTTATAAGAAGAATATTCTTTCCCTTACAGTGATGGGGGACTTGAAAGCCATTATGGATTGGGTTAACAATGTTCATCATTTACATATTGTGGAGTTGTTTCACTAGCTGAGGTGGGTTAGGGATATGATTGGTCTCTTCTAAAAGATTTCCTTTAGTCATATCTATCGATAATACAACAGTGTTGCTGATGGACTTTCCAAATAGGTGATTGGTAGTGTGGGAGGGAAAAAAAATTGGGAGAAACTTTCTAGGGGTTCTATGATTGACTCTGGTTACATGAGTCCTATTTAGACTATTACTTCTGGATACTTGTTTTGTCATTTTTGGATGAAGTATGTTGCTATTCATGACATATTTCATTGTTAACTTATAAGTATTTAGGCCATAGTATGGATTTATTCATGCTCAGGATGTTGATATCCTAGAGGACATTCAAAAGAGGAATATGATGTATTTTGTGGAGTCACCTATGCTGTGTATTTATGACACAACCTATTACTAATATAAAGTTGTATTTTTTCTATGTGAAAAAAATGTTGCTATTGAAAAAGGTCGATTTTATTCAACGCATTTACTGGTCGAGTTTAGGTTTTTTCCATTCAACGTGGCCATGGTTGGTAGACTTCAGTAGTTCCCTGAAGAAGTAAATATGTGCTTGGACCATACCTAAAAAGTGTCACCAAGCAGGATGACATAATAGTTGTTGGTGAAGCTATTTTTCTTGTTGGATGAGAATGATAAATAACCCCATTGATCGCCCACTCACATGTGGTATCTAGAGAAACTAGAGGATGGGATTTTGCATAGATGCGTTAAAAGCCTTGACCTAGGTGAAAGGGTATTATTCGCTCCGAGAGTAGCGAGGTGCTCTACAGCCCAATATGGGGGAGATGTTGTCACATAACTTAATGTAACACTACACAAAATAAAAAATAGTTATTAAAAAAATTCATGTCGGCTCATAAAAATAAAAAATTAAAACCGTATGAAAAGTAATTAAAAAATCGATGTAGCTTGCAAAATTAAAAAAAATTAAAACCAACATAAATCTACCAAAACTTAGTGTAATTTTTTATTACACCTTAAGAAATTGGATCCCTCTCGGTGCTTTGTAGATCCGAGTTTAAGATGGATCTATGATGGTGTATACGTGTAGCTCACTTTCGACCCAGAGTAAGAGGCTACAAACTAACTACAATGAAAGAAATTGTCTCACTACCTCCTTCCGACCGACCTTTTTTTGTTATTTATTCACTTTATTACCTTAAATTGGTTTTTGTTAATTAAACCAGTTAGTTTAGTTAAATTTTGTTTTGTTTATTAGTTTAATCAGTTGTTTTGTATTTCATTTTATTTATTTTGTTTTATGACATAGTTTAGAATAAATCAACTACGTTAATGAAGGGTTTTTCATAGTTGCAAGGGAATACAGGTTTGAGACAAGAATGTGAGCTTTCTACAATGAAAATTAGGAAGGTTTGTCAATATTGGTCTCAAGTCATGGAGCATATACAAGCATCAAATACATTTGATGATGACAACATGACAATTTGTAACTACCATAATCTAGCCATAATTTTTGACCCGACCATCCTTTTCAAGTGTGTCTTATGCCACTGGAAAGGTATTGACAAGGTCTACATAGCCATGAACATGATTATCACTTATCATCTAAAGATAAAAGATCGACTACATCATTAATTTTGGTATTAATATTAATCCTCCCTTTGACCACATAGTCTATTTGTCTATTTTCCTAGCTTAGGAGGTCTTCATTACTACACTAATGCACGGGGGACACACATAGGGGACATATTCCACTTACTGCCCCTTATTGCATGAGTTTAGGTGCCCTAGGGACCAATCCCTATAATTTAGGAACCCACTCTAAGTGCCATTGGCATTGTCCAACAGTTGATCCTAGTCAGTGCTCACTTATGTTCAGTTATGATACAATTCCCATCCGCTAGATCACTCTCAGTCACTCTAGCGCTAGTTTGCATGATTTAAGGGAGGTAGGGAGAATTTTCTCACCTGCCCACATCAGTTAACTAGTTTTGAATTGTTTTAGTGATCCAGAGTTGCACTAGTGAGCTCTAGTGGTGATTTTCCCAGACTGAGTTATCTCTGGAGTCAGTCAGAGTTGGTAGATTCAAAACTTATCTTTAGGCATTTGAATTCTCCTATATGTATAACCATTGTAGTACATATTATTTATTGAATATGAGGATTAATACTGATTCATGAATATAATCATATTATTCAATTTTTCTCTCTATGTGTGTACAATTTTGCCATGAGTAATTGATTAGTCTATGCTAAATTCTCCTCTCTCATTTGCATCATTCTCTTCTCATTTGAATTCATGCAGGTTGATGATCCTATGCTTCATAGTATTTAACATTTAACGACTAGAGGGGTCGATTTGATCGAAGACATAGGACAGTGTCAATTATTGCAAGATAAGTGCAATTTCAACCTATGTGGTTGCATCTACGCACATGCGCTTATGACAACCATCGAAGCAAAACACAAAATGAAAAATCCCAAGGATATACCAGATGGAATGACAATATAAATCGGTCAACATTAGGATGACCAATATAAGTTACAGATAAGACATTGATAGTGTCATGAAGAAGAATGAAACGTTATTAAAAGAGAAACATTTTCATCATCGGTCAACAATGACTGTAGATCAATTCGAAGGAAACATTGCATCACATTCAAGAAGGCCGAAGAATGACCGAAGCATTTACAGATCAAGGACGTTGGTGGCAGTCTCAAACAATCGTCCCACTTTATCAAATTTCATTTATTCAAATATTATATTTCACCTATGGAAGAGATTCCTACAATAAGAAATCAATTAAGTTGACACTGCCACATGAAGACAAAATCACTAAAAGATGAATCGATGGAATTCCAAAGGTCACTCAATGCTGAATTAAATAAATTATTGTAATAAATTTATTGAAAGAATTCTGAAGGTCCCAAGAGGATATGGAAGGAAAAGGGCCATCTAGGCTTGGCCTATATATTGCAACCTCATTTGAGGAAAAGGGGCTTTTTTCGCTCAAAATTTTCGAAAGTACTATTATTGAAGTGTGAATGAGGAGAAGCCTTTGGATCAACTTTTGCATAGGATTGTGGATGAATGTATTGAACTATTTCATGCTCTTTCACACACACATATGGAGCAATATTGTTTCATATTTCTAAATGGATTATTCTTGTAGTTCTCTCTTGCTTATTTGATATGTTATTCCTATTCAACACATATTCGATGTATGTGTATAAACATATTTTTTTTCTTTTTTCAGAATATAACAAAACCTATTATACATTAGCTGTAAAATTGGTATTGAGGATAACCATCACCGGTTTCTATCTATAAATACAAGTTGGTTCATCATCGTTATTCAAGGAAAACCACGCCACCTGAAATAACCCTCTTGTGGTCTATAAGGGGTAGAATTCCACTCCTACCAGATGCCTCTAGATCTTGGGTCATTAACATCTTTCCTTGCGTCTAAGAAAGATAAGATCTTAACCAATCATAAGCAATATATATATTCAAAAATTATATTCTATTCATGTTTCCTTTCACTCTTAGCTCTTCCTACATAATCAAATATCTAAAATATTTTTTTCAAAATTTGCTTACAATTTATATTTTTTAAATGGATGCTTTCACAGTGGCAAGGGATTGTTTATATCTTCAAGAATTCTCAGTGTTATGAGGTTTTGAAATCGATGTTTCGGGTGGACACTCCACCCATCTTTAGGGACTCACAAAAGAAGCTGCTCTAAAATAAAAATCTTAGGTTGAATATATAGAGAGTAAGATGAAAGGAAGATAAAAAAAATAAAATTTAAATGATACGTTTCCATAAAAAATTTACATTAATTAATTAGTTAATTTTAATTTTAATTGGGTAAAAAGTCTATAATTAGGAGGAAAATGAGGATAAATAGAAAGAACTACGGAGGAAGGGAGTAAATCGTATCGTTTTAATTATTATTAATATTCATCTCCCTTTCATCTTACTCTCTCTATATTCAACTTAAGATTTTCATTTTAGAACCACTTCTTTTGTGATTCCCTGAATATGGGTGGAGTGTCCACTCGAAATGTCGGTTTCAAAAACTCATAACAGTGACAATTTTTGAATTATAAACAATTCATAGTTGTGTGTCTTGTTTATGTGATAATAGTTGTCTGTGTTTACTTGTTTTTTTTAATAAGGAAACAAAACAAAACTTTATTTATGTAAAATACATATTACATGACAGGAAATCCAAGGCTTAATCCACCATAACAGACCTGGACCCAGTAATGGTCTCTCCAACAACAGAAACAAACGATACGTTGAAGGATATCGACCTAGAAGTACCCACATAAAAAAGAAGACAAACTGAATAGAGAACATGAAATACCAATATCACAACCGGACAAACCAACACTATATGACAAGGAGGTAGACCCTCGCAAATCAAATCATAGTAAAATTTATACATGTAAAACAATGTATATAAAAGCAATAAATGATATCACCAACCGATGCTATACCACCCCTGACAAGTCTCGATGCTCCATAAATAATTGACATATGAAAAGGAGAGGGGATATAGCAATTGCAACCAATCACAAAATGTTGTAGAAACATAATGTGTTTCATGAATGAATACTGGTTGTGGTTATATTTTAGTTGTGCTTTTTTGTTGGATTTGAAATTTTGTATTTGAAAAGTATGTATTGTATTATTCATTATCCACCACATTATGCATGAAATTTCACAGTAAGAATGGCATAAAAAGATTTATAAACATCATTTGTTCTGACATTGTTCTTTGGTTTTTACTTGAAAATATAATTTTCTTTCAAACATTCATGGTAGAGCCATTGATTTCTCTCGGGTAATGTGTTGTTGGGGAATAAGTAATCCTATGACTGGGGTATGAGGTAACCAACGTAATGGGTTTGCATACATACTATGACAAGTTGTATCTGAACACAAATAAAACTTATATATTATTAAAGAGTGGAACACAGTTCAACAGATAGAAAAAACATACCTTATTCCAGAGTTCGATGCTAGCTTTAACTTATTCCAAAGAAATTCTTCGATATACTGCTCCAATACCTACAAGGGGAAAACTACCCTTCTCAAAGAACTTTCATATATTACAAATTATAGACATGAACAAATAGCAAGATTGAAACTTAATATAAAATCACAATCATGATCATAACTCATTGATAAGTGAAAAAAGCATATCAAAGACTTAGAAGGAAACATATCTCTTTATTCATAAAAGTTTGGAACAGATACATTCAACTCAACCTGATCTTACCTTCTTGAGACCTGGTTCTGGGCCCTCTTGCTTCTCTTCTCTAATGGAAATCCTTCAGCATAACTCTATCTCTAGAATGGCCCCCATATCCTCTAGCCCCTCTCATCTTTTTAAGGTCAATTGCAAGGAGAAGTTACGAGGATAGGGTAGTTAAGGAAGGTCGGGTAGTTGCCATATCGATCCCAACCACCTTGTAATTAATCTGTTTTTTTAATTTTTAATGATTTTTTAAGGAACACGGAAGTATGACATGATAAAATTGTGTGCAACACGCGTGTTTCGTAGAGGAAACTCATGTGTGTGACTTTTAAGATAGCACATAGGTTTGTTATGGGCAAGGTGTGTGTAACACACTAGTTGTCAGAGGGAAAGTCATGTTTATGTCTTAAACCCAGAGCATAAAAGTATCAACACTGGATTAATCATTAGGTAATATAGACCAAATTCTTCTATAGACACAAGGCTCTTCAATCCAACTTGTCATTTTATATGACGAAACACTCAGTATCATCACTCGGACGGAGAAGCATAGTTTTGAGGTATAACAACTGCCCCCTAATGTATGAGGTCGGAGTGGAAGGATGGTCGAAATACATTATACTTAGGAAAAGAGAAAACCCAAAGGACCCAAAATCCAGGCTGCAAATAAGTACCTGAAGCAAATAAATAAGAGGTCATTTAACAATATCATCATTGAGAGTGTTAGTCACTGGGTCACTATTTTGATGCTTACTTTTGTTATAAAATCCATACCTATCTCTAATATTTTATCCATATTGCTTTTAAATATGACCATATGAGGTATAATTGTCATTTCTTCTTATGAATTGAACTTTGCAAATTTTAAAAGCATTAAAATTAAATTTTTAACATAAATTACAGGATTTCATAACTTCCCATAATTGCTCCTAGATTCGTATACTTGCAGGATATATTGATGTTATCTAAGACATGTGGTGTAATCCTTGATGTCCGAGGATGGATAAATATCTATCATCTTCACGAAAAGAGGTTCATAGGTGTTTTGCCAGCGTCGGTCAAACTAGGCCACTTGTGCAGAAAATACCTTTCTTTTAGCATAAAATCTGGGCAGTTTTGGGATTTCATGGGATTTTATCTATTTTTGTGGATTGGAGAGTTGAATTCAACCCTCCAAGAGAGAATATTGGATCTCATCCTCAAATCAAGACCTATGGTTACAAACCCTTTTGTATAAATACCTCAAGGCATGGATAATTTGATAATTGAGAATTTGAACTCTAAATTAATAGAATTTGCAGCCTTCAAGCTTTCTATCAATTTATGTTAATTCATGTTGTTGGAGTAGTTTATGGTGTTATTGAAGTATTCATAGTTCACTGTACTTCAAGGTGTGCAAGCAAAGCATTGGAGGGCGCCCTTTGCCAAGCTTGTGCATTCAAATCTTTTTCATTTCTCATACAACTATGGTATGAATTATAATTAGTATTTACTTGTTGTAAGTTGTTTTTAGTTTCACATGAAATTAGAATATTGTTTGGTTTCGATATTTATAATTACAATATTTTTTAAAACACATACTTAATTGTTGAAGCATTAAAGTACATTGTGAGATAATTTCTTGTAAAAGAATTTAATATATATTTTTGCTTTCAACAGTGAGATTTTGATAAATGTTATAGTTCCTTATGCTTCTTGATATCTTAGATTTAAAATAGTCAATGATTAAAATGTTGATGAATGTTAATAAATATAATGATGATAACTTCTGTAAGGGAGTTTAGCACTTCTTAAACCTACAGTGTTCAAGTCATTTTAGATTTATTTCTTTTAGGCTAAGTTTATATCTAAATCCATATACTTTCGATATCCTTCTAAGTTCTACAAATGTCGGTTTGACAATTAATTATATGCTCTAATTTACATCAGTAGATTAGGCCAACATTTTTGGCGTCATTTCTAGGGAAGCACATTTAGAGATAGACTTGGAAAGTTCATTTAAATAGGTAGCTTTTATTAAAAATAAAAATAAAAATACATACACATAATTTAGTTTAAAATTTAGTTATGATTATATATGTCTATACAAAGAGATGATAAAGGTATATTTTTTAAACAAACCCCCCCAAAAACTAATCAACCATCACTGGGAGTAGGAACATCTACATCTGAGAAAAAAAGAATCACTATACCAATTTCTGGAAAAAATCACTTTGGAAGAATTAGAAAAAAAACAATCTTCAGGGAAAAGGTTAACTCTCATTAAAAGACAAACTTTGTTGGCTCATGAAGTAAAGAGGAAACACACACAAGTAGCAACATCTTTTGCACAACCTATCCTTGAACAACTAGAAAAAATTGAAGAAAAACTACCTCACATTCATAGTGAAAAATCAAAAGAAAAATAAAGAAAAGGATTTCGAGGATCAAGAAACTTTAACTAAGGAATCTTGGGAATCTAGGATGGCTGAAGAGGAAGCATCTAATATACCAAGAATAATACCAACCACAGAACAACGTAGAAAGTATGACAGACAAAGGCAAGAAAACATAAGAAGAATAGAGAATGAAAATGAAGCCAAGAGAAGATCAGATGAAAGAATTGGAAGAGAAGAAGAACAACAAGAGACTACTTTCAGATTTCCAATCTTAGATACTCGTGCCATTCTTGGAGAGGAGGTAAAAATGAGAAATATTACACCATCTATTTTACCTAGCTTTTATGGCATGGCTTCTGAAGCTCGAGATTCATTATTGTTTGAGTTTGATGTTTTATGTCGTACCTATGGATATACTGATGATACACACAAGCTTCATCTCTTTACTGCTACTCTTAAGGTATCTGCATCAAAATGGTTCATGGGACCAGGGGAACATACTATAACCAATTGGGATGACATGAGACAAATATTTCTTAAGAAATATCAAGCATACTGCAGATCTAAAGATTCAAAGCTTGATATTGTTAGGATGTCTCAGAAGGAGGATGAAAGTTTAGAGGACTATCTTGAAATATTATTATGTAACTTGCAAAAATATAAACACAGTTCTTTGACTTTTGATATCACCCGAATAATATTTTTGAAAGGTATATGAGATGAATATCTTGATGTTCTTAATGTAATTGGAAAAAGAGATATTTATTACTTACCATTTGATGAAATTGCATAACTAAGTCAAAAATACTTAAGAGGAAGAGCAAGAACTGGAAGAAGAGATGTAAGTTCTAAGATTACCAAATCAACAATAGGAAGTATAACAAGATCCAAACTTGGAAATTTATTAGAAGATTTCAAAACTGATATTTTAAGTTCATTAGGGACACAAGTTGAGACGCTAAAAACTAGAAAAAGACAAGAAGAACAAGACCAAGTATTATAATATTTTTTTGTCCTGGATGTAGGAAGAAGCATCCATTGAAAGAATGTCCTCTAGATAATATTCAGATTTGTGGACTTTGTACAGAAAATCACATCACTCATGATTGTCCTAGGTTGAAGGAATTGCAGGAATCCCATACGGAAGAAAGTCAGGGCATGGAATATTTTTATTATTTAGCGCCAAAAATACCTTGGTAGACATGTTTTCCAAGTATGCCTCAAGACCCTACGCAACAATTTCCTCAAAATTATAAATATCCTGTTCAAAATTCATGGAATGCAACTATGCCTCGGCAAAATTGCCTTCCTCAACAAAACTAAAACCAACCTTCTCAAGGTTGGCAAGGATATGCTTATGGAAGACAATCATACCAACAACCATACCAACAGGCCTACCCATAGCCATACCAATAACCATATCCTCAACAATCTTTTCCTTATGAGTTCCAGCAAAATCAACAACAAAATTCATTTCCTCAACAACCATTACCTGCACCACAACTAACCCAACCTCAACAAATCCAACTACCATCTAACCAACCCCCACCTAGACCAACTCAGTTACCAACCCATCCAGTGGCAAATCCTAATAATAAAATGGAAAACCCCATGTACAACATTGATGAAGGAACATCATTTCCTACATACTCAATCTTTCCTATTCAAGACATCCACTTAAGGTATGGGAAAGTTTTACAAAAGGATTCTCCTGTTATCATAGAAAAACAAATAGAAGAAGAGAATATTCCTGAAAAATCTAACACATAATATTTGCAAATGGATAATCAAATTGAGAAGAGTAAAACAATGATAACCCAAACACCTCCTTTCCCAAAAAGGTTAATTAAGGAAAAAATACCAATTTCTCTTCCTAAATTTCATGTCTTTGATGAATTGAAGAATGTTTGTGTGAATATTCCTTTATTGCAAGCTATTAAATAAAATCCAATCTATACAAAGGCAATCAAGGAATTATGTCTAAATAAAACTGACAAAAGAAAGAAAGATCCACCAACAATTCATGTGATTGGAAATTTAGCAGGCTTAATGTCAAATACTATTTCAGTTGAAAATTTTTTTGATCCGGGAATTACAATGGTAACAATAACTGTTAACAAATTTTCAATTTCTAAAACATTATTTGACTTAGGTGTAGCTAACAATGTGATGACATTAGAAACAATGAGATATTTGAATCTGCAAAATCTTCGACCAACCATTATAGTCTTAGAACTAACTGGTAGATCTAAAGTAGTGCCAGAAGGTATACTTGAAGATTTCATAGTTTCTTTGTATTCTTCGGAGTATCCAATTGATTTATTAGTTCTTCAACCAAAATCTAATCTAGGAGGACATCCATTGATTCTTGGAAGACCTTGGTTGTCTACAATTAATGCTTTCATTGGTTGTAGAACATGGAATATGATAATTTTCAAATGGAATTGAAATGAAACAAATCATACTTTATCCTTTTGCTCAAACACCTTCTGTATTAGATCAATTATCATGGCTTGAGGAAACAAAACAACAACATGAAGAAGTGATTTAACCTATTTTAAGTATTAATCGTGCTTTTGATTTTAGGGAGGAAAATAATAAATATTTGTTAGACTATTTCATTTCTGAACCGTTATCTTTGAACAATTAAGAAGCATGCAATACATTGTTGTGGATCAAGTTTTAGGACAAAAATTTTCAGGAAAATTGCAAAATCAATTCTTTAAGATCATCATTTAATGGTATTTTTCGTGTTAACTCAATAACAAATGCTCAAAACAAAATAATTGAAATCATTCATGCGAGATATTTGAATATTGGTGCAAATCTTGAACCATATCGGGAAGAACAATTGATTGCATTATTGAATAAATATCATAAAGTATTTTGCTTGGGAATACAATGATATGCCGGGAATTCAACCTGAAACATATACTAATCATATCTACATAGATGATAATATAAGACCTCTAAGGCCACCTCAACAAAGAATGAATCAAATGCCGAGAGAGATAGTTAAAGAATAGTTGCAAAAAAAATTTAAAGGTGGGATTTATCTACCCTATATTTGACAGTCGATGGGTTTCTCCATTAGTAATTGTAACCAAGAAAAATGGAAAGTGGAGAATCTATGTAGATTATAGAGAATTAATCAAGGCAACACTACAGGATTATTTTCCATTACCATTCATAGATCAAGTCTTGGATGCACTAGTTGGGAAAATATATTTTTCCTTCCTAAATGGATTTAGTGGCTATAATAAAATCAAAATAGCATTAGAAGACCAGGACAAAGCTACTTTTACATGCCCCTAGGGTACATATGCTTATAAGGTATTACCTTTTGGTTTATGTAATGTTGCAACTACTTTTCAAACAACAGTTCTGGTTATTTTTATTGATTTAATACATGAATGTGTAGAAGTATACATGGATGAATTTTCTGTGTATGGCAACACTTTTGATGATTCCTTGAAGAATATGGAAAAAATCCTAAAAATATGTGTACAAACAAATTTGTGTCTTAGCAATGAAAAATGTTTCATGATGTTAACTGAAGGAATAGTATTGGGTCATCATATTTCATCATCAGGGATTACAATGGATCATGCAAAAATACAAATAATTGTGAACTTATCAGAACCAATAAATCAGAAACATGTGAGAAGTTTTCTTAGATATGTAGGCTATTATCGAAGATTCATTGAAAATTTTAGTAAAATAGTTTTTTCCATTATTCAAATTACTTGCAAAAGATGTACATTTTCATTGAGATACTAATTGTCAACCCGCCTTTCAGAATATCAAGGAAAATCTATCATCAACACCTATGATAAGAGGGTCTAATTGGGATTTTCCATTTCACATCTTTACAGATGCATCAGATACTGGAATAGGGGCATCCCTGGGTAAAAAATAAAATCTTGTGACTTGTGTTATTTAATTTATTAACACATATCTAACCCTTGCACAATTGAATTACACAGTCACTGAGAAGCAAATGTTGGCAGTAGTACATGTTGTGAATAAATTTCGTCACTACATCACTGGTTATGAAATATTTATCCATACAGATCATTCTGCCATAAGATATGTAATGAACAAACCTATTACTAATGCCATAGGATATGTAATGAACAAACCTATTACTAATGCCATAAGATATGTAATGAACAAACCTATGAGAAACCAGTGCCATCTGATCAAATGCCACTTAAGCCACAAGTTCCCATAGAGCCATTTGAGAAATGGGCTCTTGATTTCATTGGTCATATCAATCCACCATCAAAAGAAAAGAGGTACATCTTGGTATGTACATATTATGTTACAAAGTGCATGGAAGCCAAAGCATTGCCATGAGAAACTGAACAAACGATAGTCAATTTTCTCTTTGTAGAAATATTGTAAGATTTGGAGTTCCTAGAGAAATTGTTACTGGTCAAGGAGCACAGATTACTTCTACAATGGTTCAAGATATAGCAGACAAATACAAAATCAAGCACCAAAAATCAACACCATATAATCCTCAAGCCAATTGAAAATTAGAGTCTACTAAAAAAAATTAGAAGCAATTATGACCAAGACAGTTCAAATGCATAGAAAAGATTGGTCAGATAACCTTAATGAAACTTTATGGGCATATAGAATCACTTGGAAGAACACTATTGGTTTCACTCCTTCTCGGCTAGTTTATGGTAATAAAGTACTGCTACCAATTGAATTTCAGATTCATACTTTCAAATTAGCACCTGATTGAGGAATAGATCTCTCTGAGGCACAAAGAGAAAGGGTCATGCAGTTGAATCAATTAAATGAAATGACACAAGCAACGGTGGAATAAACTATTTTGTTGCAACAAAAAAGAGCACAATGGCATGATAAATTCATCAAGAAGAAAGAGTTCAAAGTGGGAGATTTCAAAATTTTAAACTTTCTTGACAGTGTTGAACCTCCGGTTCTCGCGGTTTGCAGGTGGATCGGTTGTTGGAGGAAGAGATTTGGCTCTCCATTGTTGGTGTGCGTGGATTCCACGTGATCTCCATTCTGGTTATCTCATGGGTATTGTTGAACGTGTCTCCTTTCTGGTTTTCATGAAGGCATTCACTCCAAGGAGATTCATACCCTCATGAGGCTCTCGTTGTTGGGATCGGTGTGCATTCATGCTTAGACGGTGGTGTGCAACTCACACTCTGTTGTTCGGGTGCTGCTCTAGGTGGAGTCTTCCCTCATTGAATAGGTGGTGTTTTTGTTAACCTGGGTCCTATTCTTTATTCTTTGATCTTGGATTTGGGAGTTTTTTGCCCCTGATTTCTCTATAGGATAAGTGCTATGAGAGTCATGGTTAATGGAGGGGTTTCCTCCCCTCCCCCTGAACTCACACCTTTCAGGAGACTGGTAGCAGCAAGCAACAACAGGAATCCCTCTTAGAATCAATAGTCTTTTGTCAAGAAACTAGACAATATTCCCTCGGTGGATCTACCTGCTAAACAACCATGTTGAACAACTATGAATATTACAGATCGAGGTCTGATTGGCCAGTTTACTGGTCTTTGGCCATCTCCCAAGGAAATCGAAGGGTGGGTTCAATGAAACTGGAAGATAAAGGATATTAAGTTTTTCTTTTTGAAAACTCATAAGATAGAGATTTAATTTTTAGGAACGGGCCATATTTCATGGGTCCTCAAGGGCTTTACCTAAATAAGTCAACTCTGTATTTTGATCTGAATCAAGATGTCCCTTATGTTGTTCTTGTCTGGATTATACTTCTACATCTTCCTCTTCATTGTTGGAACTCAAAGTCTCTTGAAGCTATAGAAAACACTTTGGGGAAGTATATTGACAGGGCTAAAAGAAGAGGACAATACACTTGTGCTCGAATATGTGTTGAAGTGGACCTGGAGGTAGGGATTCTTGAATCTATTAAGTTGAGAGTAGCAGATTGGTCTCATGTGTAGGATCTTGATTATGAGCAATTGTCGTTTAAGTGCCAAAATTGTCATGGCTACAAGCATTTTTCTAGATCATGCAAGAAAAAAGTTGATGAAGAAGCCACCAAAGTAAAGGGAGAACAATGGACACAAGTCCAAAAAACAAGATTACCAAAGCAAGGAAATAATTCAAAGGGAAACAGAGCAGAAATGTGGTCAGGTAGTAATCCCATCAGACCAAATCAACATGAAATTGGAACAGCTATGAAGGGAGTAATAACTCAAAACAATTTCAAAGTTCTGAACATCCCTGAAGAACAACCTTCAGTAACTGGAACAGCTATGAAGTAACATCCCAAAATAATTTTGATGTTCTTAGCATCCCTAAACAGATACCTTCAGTTCTTAAAGAGGGAGAAGTTCCCCAAACTTATGACCAGTTTGAGGAAGAAAACAGAGCATTAGCTGAAACAAATCTTGGCTATCTTGCTGAGGGATACTCTCCAACATATGCAGAAATGACAAAAAAATGAAAACCATGGAAAACTCTGGCTCATCTGAAGAAGATTCAATTGAGAGGTCCTCAAAAAAGGACACAAATCCCTCAAGAAGATTTGGGATGAAGAAGCTTAATGTCTAAAGATGCAAGGAATCCAAGCTACAATCAAGATGTCAATTGCCAGGAATACTAGGGCTAGACCTTCAAAAGGAGGCCCTCTTCCTTCTGCCAATCTTAAATAATGAACATTGTCTCTTGGAATTGCAGAGGGCTTGGAAATTCATCAAAAGTGGAAGATGTAAAATATAACATAAGAATGGCTTCTCTAGATGTTCTTTTGCTCCAAGAGACAAAAATAGATAAGGACACTCTTTTGTCCTTAAGTAAAAAGAGTTGGAATAAAAATGTTGGGTTGGCTGTGAGTGCTCGTGGTTCTGCGGGTGGAATTGTTACCTTGTGGACAAAGACCCTTTTCTATCTGTCAAACTCTGATATAACACAGCATTGGATTTTTTCCGAACTTCGACATCTTCCAAGTATGACTTATTTTGCTCTGTTCAATCTCTACGTTCCTGTTAACTTCCAGGAGAAACGAGAATAGAATTCTCTGAATGATTTTATTGCTGCAAACTCCCTTACAAATATTATGATTGCTGGTGATTTAAATATCACGTTGGATTCTAAAGAAAAGAAATGCGGAATATGTGGGAGAGATCCCATGCTCAAAACAGTGGAGAACTTAAATTACATTTTGGGATTTGATCAATTTTAAACCTTAAAAAGGTAGATTTACATGGACGAATAATCGAATTGGTGTAGCTAATATATCAGCAACGCTGGATCATTTTCTAGTTCATAGTTCTCTTCTGATGGAAAAAAAAAAGATTATTATCTCCTCTAGCATTTTGCCAAAGCTTACCTCACATCATAAATCGATTTTGTTGCAGCTACAAGAGGAAGAGGATCCCGGTCCCATTCCCTTCCGGTTCAGTCCTCTGTGGATTGGCAAACATGGGTTTATGAACATTATTTCCAAGGCATGGGATCTTCCAGTCTTTGGATCATCAAAAATTGTGTGAGAGAGGAAACTCAAAAACACTAAAGTTGTGTTAAAGGAATGGACCAAACTCTCTCAGACAAATCGAATCAATGAAAGAAAAGAGGCTCTGGAAAAACTGGAAGAAATCCAATTGGAAATGGAAGAATTGGAAATTACCTCTTCCATGTTAGAAAAGGAGAAACAAGCTCAGTTTAATTCCTTTTGTGCATTCATACAAGAAGAAGAATATTGGAGTTTGAAGTCACGTAGAACTTGGCTAAAAGGAGGAGATCGAAATACATCCTTTTTTCACAAACAGTACAAAGCTAGATTTTCTCAAAATCATATCTCGGAAATTACCTCTTTGTCTAGTGTTACTATTAAAGACATTTCTGAAATTAACCAAGTCGCTGAAGTACATTTTTAGAACCTGTACAAAGAAGATGGATTCAATGATTTTGATTTAACCTCTGAATTTTTTACTAATATCCCCTGTTTTGTGAGGGATGAGGAAAATGAAGAGTTAATGAAGCCTTTTTTGGAGAAAGAGATCATAGATGTTATTTGGTCTATGGGGCTGGATAAAGCCCCAGGCCCTGATGGTTTCTCTTTTCATTTTTACAGATATTGTTGCTCAGTAATCGGGAAATATTTTCTTTGGATGATCAAAGCTTTCCAGTTAAAAGACAAAGTGGGTGGATGCACCAACTCTACTTTCCTTGCACTTATCCCTAAAGAAGTTAATCCTTCTTTTCATCAATTCGGACCAATTTCACTTTGTAATGCTTCTTATAAAATCTTCTCTAAGCTTTTAGCTAACAGGCTCAAAACCATGTTTAAGAAGTTGATTTCGCCTCTTCAAGGAGGGTTTGTCAAAGGGAGGCATATTCTGGACAATATGATCCAAGTTCAGGAAGCCATGCATTCTAGTTTCCAAAGAAAGGAGAAGTGCATGCTAATTAAACTCGATATGGAAAATGCCTTTGACAGGGTAAAGCTATATTTTCTTTACTCAGTTATCCATTCTTTTGGTTTTTTCCCTCCTTTCATAAATTTGATAAAATATTGTATTGATAAGTTGTGGATAGCGCCACTGGTTAATGGCAGACCAACAAACTTCTTTCAAGCTTCCAGGGGTCTTCGGCAGGACTGCCCTCTCTTGCCATTTCTGTACATTCTAATGGCCGATGCTTTGAGTAGAAAGTTAACTGCAGGGAAAAATAAAGGGATTATCCCGAGCATTCACCTAGCTAGTGGTGTTGAAGCTATCAATCATGATCTCTTTGCAGATGATATCTTGCTTCTGGGAGGGGCTTCTCTCAAAATGGCAATAGATTTTGCAGAAACCATGCACCATTTTTGTATTATTTCAGGTGCTCTTATTAACAAACGTAAAAGTGTCATGTAGGGCTGGAATGTAGATCAATCAACTATTGCAAACATCTCTCAGATTTTAGGCTTTGAAGGATTTGCTAGTTGGGATAAGGGTAAGTATTTGGGACTCCCTTTAACCTTGGGAAAAAACAACCCATCTCTCTGGTTGGAAATTCTTGGCAAGATAAAAGAAAATATTGCCTCGTGGGGTGGCCATTGGCTCACGAAGGCAGTGAAGCTTACTTTGATTAAGTCAACTCTCTCAACTCTTCCTATTTACCAATATTCTCTTCTCATGGCCCTTAAATTGATTATGGATTATATTTTGAAACTGATCAAGGATTTCCTCTGGAGAGGGGGAAAAGGAAATCAAAACCGAATGTATTTGGTCAAATGGGGTGTTTTTAAAATACCTATGTTAGAAGGTGGATTACAAATCAGAGATTCGGAACTGGTTAATTTAGCTATGGGAGGAAAATTACTATGGTAGCTCTTCTTAGATAAAAACCATCCATTCAGTCAAATTTTCTGGAAGAAATATCTTCAAGGAGGATCTCTTAGGAATCTTCAGATGTCAAACCCTCCCAAAGGTTCTATTTCATGTAATGTTTGTAGAAAATGACTCGACTTCTTTACTAAGAATCTCTATCGTACTCCAGGAAATGGTAGAAACACGCTCCTGTGGGATGATAAAATTAATGGTAATGCCTCTCTCAACTCTGATTTATCCCTTGCTGAGATCGAGCTTTGGTTGATGAATAAAGAACTTTTAAGACTCTCGTATCTCGTTTCCGGGGACAACCATGGTAATTGGGATGCGTAGGTTCTCACAGAACTTCCAGATCATGTCGATCCCTCTCTAGTCTTTCAAAAAAATTGTTGTTGAACAATCTTTCTGGCAAAGGTCTAATTCATTCAACGTGCAAGGACGTGTGGGGTTGGGGTCCCACTAGCTCCTACTCAGTTGTGCGTGGCTTCCAGTTAATGCAGAAGTCTATTGGTTCCACTAACAGCGCAGCTTTCTGGAATTTAGTATGGAAATCACCCAGCTTACCAAAAATCATTTTCTTTACGTGGACTCTTATGCACCAAAAAGTTTTAACTGGTGAGAACTTGTCAAAACGGGGCTTCTTTGGACCTTTCATATGTTGATTTTGGCTTCAAGCTGTCGAAACTGTATCTCATCTCTTTGTTGGGTGCGATTTTACTCAGAAAGTATGGATACATTTCTTGCGCGGGCTGCCTTGTCTCTCTGTTGTGTCAAATTCTTAACCTGTTAATTTGTTTAAGATCTAGCAGTCAAGGTATCCTGGCCTTTTTTCAACCAGTTATGAATGGAGGAAAATATGGCAAGCTATTCTGAAATTTTTATGGTGGAAAATTTTAGCTAGAAATGATTCGATTTTTAACAGCAAAGTCATGAAGCCGGAACTTATAGCAATAAAAGCTAAGGCTCTTCTTTTTGAAGTAGTTGGAAATGTTCAAATTGACGCCATCAAACTTGAAGCTGAGCATAAATTGCTTGGATCTTTGCTTGTGGACAAAATTCAATTGGGTATGGGCAGGCCTATTTTTAATTCAAGTTGGAAGGTTAGAACCACGAAAGAGGAATTCTCAGATTGGTGGCAAAAGGAAAAAAACTTCAATCTTCTTCGATGGAGCATCAAAAGGAAATCCTAGGAAAGCTGGGGTAGGAGGACTAATTTTCTATCTAGGACGAAAGCTTGAAACCAGTTTCAGCTCAGGAGTTGGACAACTTACAAATAATCAAGCAGAGTTATTTGTAATTCTAAAAGCCTTTCAAATTGTGAAGGCAGCTGGACATAACAACATTCAAATCTTTGGAGACTCATAAATTATAATAAAAAAACTAAATTCAACTTCAAAGTTCAATAATCTCAGTTTGAATGTGACAATGCAAAGACTGCACTTCATTTTGATAGATTATGATTCTGTCTCCTCCTATCACATTCTTCGTGAGTTGAATAAGCTGGCAGATTACAAAGCAAATCAGGGCTACCTTCTTCCTCCCGGAATGTTAAGCTTGAATGACGGTCCTAGTGTGATGCATCCTATTCCTTAATTTTGAAATAAGAATATTTGTAATCAAGGAGTTGTATATTCCAGAATATTTGTAATTGGGTGAAAGCCCATCAGTTCTTTATCAATAATAATAATAATAAAACTATTAATCGTTTTGGTTAAAAAATAAAATAAAAATTCAAAGCTAGATTTACAACTCATTGGCTTCATCCATATGAGAATGCAGATGTGTATGATAATGGCTCAATTAAACTTCAAACAATATATGAAGTAGAAATCTCATTCATAGTTAATGGACATAGGCTAAAGATTTACACTAAACCTGTAAAGAAGTGTTGGACAAACACACTCATGTGTCTCCTTCACATTCCGCTTAAAAATGAAATATATATATATATATAGGAAAAGGAAAAGGAAAAAATAAAAAGGGGTTTAGTTGTGAAAACCCAGACAATTGGCATAACAAAACAATAATTCTCATTTGAAAACCAAGTAACATTAGCCAATGAGAATTCTTAAAAACAAATCTCTTTTTAGTGAATTTCCAGTTTAAGAGTACGTCAAGCAGAGGGACCTGAAAAGAACAAGAGAACAAATCAAAAAATACATAAATAAGGCAAGAATAAGAGAACAAAAAGTGCCATATACACAACCTTTCATCTCCCCCCAACCAAAAGGTTTGCATGTCCTCATGCAAACTAGGATTGTGCTCCACTAACAAGGGTGCTCGAACAGTTGTTTAAGCATCCATTACTCCACTTATAGGAAGAATACCCTTCTTCGGCTATAGCATAAAAGCCTCTCTGTTCAGTAACAATCTTCCATAACTCACTATCCTCCCTATACATCACAAGAAACCACAGTATAGGAAAATGGAGACGAATCCCAATCCATTTAGTCTTATGCACCTCTAAACAGTTAAGATAAGTCTGTACTCTGTTTAGGGATCGCTCAAACATTCTAATAGAGAAAGGATCCTTCCTTTTCAATTGAAGACTCAAGGCATTAGCTCTTCTTCGTAGACAAAGCAATGCTTCCAATCTGTGGAAGGGGATCCAATTTCTGCACTTACGAAAAACTTTAGTCTGAATTGTCTCCAAAAGGGTAACAAATGCTTGATCTTGCATAACCTAGTTCTTGGATATAAACAATTTTTCAGGTGAGGGGGTACCTCTTACCCTGAGAGCATCTTCCCATTCAATATTGTCTATAAAATTCATTGCATTATTCCACTTTGATTGATTTCTCATGAAGTATATGAACACCCTCAACTGCAATTCCCCTACATGAGGATTTGGGTCCCAATCCTCATAATCCACCAGAATCAAATTATGCATATATAGCTCACATAGAAAATCATGTTCTTCATCATTACTTTGGGAAAAGGCTACAATAAACTGGTCCTCTATCTCAATATGGTCATTATACCCCATGGTTACCGTTTACAAGCTAAAATATATAAGTGCTCCTTTAAGAACACAGAGTAAAGATTCGAGGGAGGTCTTAAGTTCCTCATAAAATGTTATAAATAGTTCATGTTCTCTTTTTCAATTTTCAATTTTTCAATATCTTAACTAAGTATCCTTGTAGAAAGGGCATAGTTCTATCTCTATAGTTGCTCTGTCATTGTTTCCTGCACTTCCCCCTTTGTCTGGTCCTTGACAAGATTTAACTATTCCTCCATTTCACCTGTTGTTGCTTGCAGTTGGGCTACCGTCTCCTTCAGTTTCCATATTCGGGCTTCATCAGATGGGGTATCTTTGTAAATATCTTGATTCTCTATTTTTTTTGTTTCAAATCCCTCATTAAGCTCTATATTATTTCCCCACCTATTAATCTACTCTCCTCCATCACTAAATGTATCTCTTACATCTTCACTCTGCTCACTTCCCAATTCCATGACTTCCAATAGGGTATCGATGTTGTTTCCTTCTAATCTCTGCCCTTTTGCTTTTAGGGTTGTCATTTCTTCAGTTTGCTTATGATAAGACCTCATTAATTTCTAGTAAACCTTCCTTAGCTCGTCATATCCTCTCCGATATTTTCCCAACAGAAAAATGCTGAAATTTCTTCATCATGTTACCTCGCGTCTTTTTTAATGTAGCTCTTTGCCATTTCCCTTTCTTTTATTGTTCCCTTAGGTCCTGCAACTCAACTTTCTTTGCCTGGCCCTTGTTGGTGTTTTTTGGTGTGATCAACTCTCCTGGTCTTCTATCAGACACATTGTTTTGATTGAATGATTCTTCTTGATGTTGTTGTTCCTTTTGATTCCCTGATCTTGATCTAGTTCGTGGTCTTTCCGTTGAGTTGCTTGGTGTTTGAGCTTGAAAACTCATCCTTCTTTCTTTATCAACTTGTTTCTTCCTTGGGGTTTCAGGGGTAGTTTCTGATGTGTTCCTTCTCTTTGGCTTCATCAAAATGATCATCACATATGAATTACGAAAACATAACTTTTCATGGCAATAGTTTGCAGTTGGCAATGGTTTTGAAACATCAAAAGAGGAGTTGAGGGAAGAAGAAATATTAATGATAATGGATAATGAAGAGGAAATTAAAAACCCAAAGGCAGCAATCTCAAAACAACCTATGGTGAGGATAAGAACAAGAAGTATGGTGAAAATAGAAAAATAATTTCAAGAAAAAGACAAAATTTTCACCACATAATGACATAAAATCAAGAAAACGCCAACAAGTTCAAAAAGGACAAAGATCATAAAATGATGATGAATCACGACAAATTCAATATGCATACATTCATATTTTGGAAGATCAAGAAAAAGAAATTTCAACGAGTGTAAAAGAGCAAAGGAATGAAGAAATGGATACTACTTTTCCTACTGATGAGTAGCAAACCATAAGTAGCAAGCCATAGAAGATGCAAGAGAGGTGAAAAATAAGGGGTTTTCAAATAAAGACAAGAAGATAAAGGAGTTAAAAGAAAAAGTAAAGGAATTATAATTGCTTAAAGGCAGTCTTAAGAAGGAAAATGAAAAACCGAAGAAGAAGAATAAGAAGCTTCAATTTTAAAATATTTTGACCTCCAAACAAGCATGCAAATGGTATCAGGAAAAGAAAGCATTAAAGGCAAAATATCAGAAGTTAAAAGTTCTCCATACAGCTAAGGACAATGTGGATACATTATCACAGACAACAGAGGTGGAAGAGGTCCATTGACAACAGTTCAAAGACAATTTTTGTGCATGAGGACATGCAAGATCTTCCTCTTGGGGTAGATGTTGCTTGTTATTTTGATGCTTACTTTTGTTATAAAAACCATGTTTTTTCCTTCAAAATCCATCCATATCTCTCATATTTTATCCAAGTTTCCTTTAAAACTGACCATATGAGGTATAATTGTCACTTCTTCTTATGAATTGAACTTTGCAAATTTTAAAAGCATTAAAATTAAATTTTAAACAGAAATTACAAGATTTCATAACTTCCCGTAGTTGCTCCTAGCTTCGGGTACTTGCAAGATATTTGGACGTGATCTGAGACATTTAGCGTAATCCTTGATGTCCAAGGATGGATAAATATCTATCAACTTCACGAAAAGAGCTTCACATGTGTCTGGTCAACGCTGATCAAAGTAGGCCACTTGTGCAGAAAATAACTTTTTTTAAGCATAAAATTTGGGCAATTTTGGGATTTCATGGGATTTTATCTATATTTGTGGATATGAGAGTTGAATTAGACCCTCTAAGAGGAAATAGTAGATCTCATCCTCAGATCAGAACCTATGGTTACAAACCCTTTTGTATAAATACCTCAAGGCATGGATAATTTGAGAATTGAGAATTTGAACTCTAAATTAATAGAATTTGCAAATTTCAAGCTTTTTATCAGATTTGTGTTAATTCATGTTGCTCAAGCAGTTTATGGTGTTAGTAAATTTTTCTTAGTTGACTGTACTTCGAGGTGTGCAAGAAGACCATTGGAGGGCCCCCTTTTCCAAGCTTGTGCATTCAAATCTTTTTCATTTCTCATACAACTTTGGTATGAATTATAATTACTATTTACTTGTTGTAACTTGTTTTTAGTTTCACATGAAATTAGAATAATGTTTGGTTTCAATATTTATAATTACAATATTTTTTTAAATGCATACTTAATTGTTGAAGCATTAAAATGGATCGTGAGTTAATTTTTTGTCAAAAGAATTCAATATATATTTTTGCTTTCAACGGCGAGATTTTGTTAAATGTTATAGTTCCTTATGCTTCTTGATATCTTAGATTTATTATATTCGATGATTAAAATGCTGATGGATGATAAGAAATCTAATGATGATACCTCTTGTAAGGGAGTTTAGCATTTATTAAACCTAAAGTATTGAAGCCATTTTATATTTATTTATTTTAGACTAAGTTTAGATCTAAATCCATATACTTTGGATGTTCTTCTAAGTTCTATAAACACTAGATTGACAATTAATTATATGCTCTAATTTACATGAGTAGATTAGACCAACAGAGAGGATGACATGTTCAATAATGTGGAACACTGGCTCCATTACAAGATACATATGCATCATTTGAGATGGGTTGTAAGGCCACAAATGATTTACAAAGTGGATCCTAGCCATAAGAGTACAATAATAGATCTTCAAAGTTGGATTTGTGTCACAAAGTATGGCATGATCTTGTGCAACTTAGGTTTCAAAAGTTGAAAATACAAGGTCTTCGTACAATTCTAAAAAGAGTACGGATATTGGCCATGTGAATAAAGTAGTTGAAGTCGAACATGGAGGATATTAGTGGAGTGTCGCTTAAAAAGGGTGTACCAATAACCAACGCAAGGGAGACCACTAGAATGGAAAGTGGATCACGAGGTACTATCCAAAATTATAGGTCTTCATCCAAAAGTAACATTAGTTGGTATTGATAGGAAGTTGTTTGTGAGAAGGAAGGCATAGATGATCCTTCAACAACTTACATGATTAAACCGGTAGACTAGATGAGATAATATGTTATAGATCAATCTCAGAGATGGCCAGAAAGGATCAAGGAAAACAGTAGAATGACGGACTGAGGTTAAGGATCCTTGAACAGTGAACACGACACAAAAAGTGACTTAAGAAGCATTAGACTCAAAAGAAACAACTAGACATATCTGCAATGTAGGAGACATTAATGGATTCTCCATGTGCTTGGAAAATGTGATTAATGGAGGAGTGGTGACTCTAAGTGCAAGTGGAAACTTGAAAGCCAAAAATAGGACCTCATTGTTGGGAGACCAAGACTAGTGCTTTGTTCAAGGAGAAAAGTAAACTTGTTGCCAAACAATTTACACATTATGGAGATTATTCCCTCCTTTTATCTTTCTTGTAAAGGTTTAATTAGTCCAAGAAAGCAAACTCGGGACCTTCTTCATGGTTGGGAAAGCTTGAAGAAGAGATAGAACAATGCTTGACAAATCATTGATCTATGGATTTTATGAGCCCGAATTAGTAAGTTCTCAATGGACTTTTACAATTTGGCAGTTTGAAAACAAAAAAGAAAACTCTAGGTGGGGATTTTTCATAAATTTAGTCTCCAAAGAATGAAAAAAGTATAAAACAATCCATAGGAGAATTCTCTTAGCTCATGAAAACCAAGGTATTCCTTTTTCGTAGTTAATCGACAAGGTCCAAAATAATGTTTTTCATTTTAGGTCCCTCCTACAATTTTGGTCTGTCTCCCTAACAATTTTCCTTGCCTTTTTAGCCCTTAGAAACCCGAGCATCATCCTTTTTAGGTATGCATTATTTTTTTTGTTTTGAAATCTATAGAAAAACTCAAAAATTTACCTAACCTAAGCCCTAACCTACCCTTACCCTCTGCTTCAAAAAGGTCTCGACCTCACTTTCTACCCTAGTCTAGCTCTCATAATCCTTCAACTTCCCTTCTCCTTGATTTTTATTCCCTCTTCTCTTTTCAATCTTGGTTTGCTACAGCTTTAGACTATCCACTCTCTTACTACCCTAAAGCTGCTACATAAACACCAGAAAAATAGCATCAAAGGCGTTAACAAAGAGACATTTAATTACTGCGTAATAAGGAATGGCAAAGGGACTGTTTTGTTATTGATTACATGTTACTGGAGGTGCATATCAGGTTTGATCTATAAAGTTGAAGTGCCTAAATTGTTCTAGGATTGTATCTTTGAATTTGGCACATATACTTTTAATATTATAATTGTTTATTGTTGGAGATCATTGTCATGAATTCATTATTACTATTGAAGTTGCCTTTTACCACGGTTGCAACACCATGTTTACTTATTTCTTAAATGAGTGATCATATGTATATGACAACCGTTACAAAAATAATACTTTGTCATTGATAGCTATATGCTTTAGTTTGTTTCAGTAACACATTACAACATTTATATTCCTACAGTAAGTCCTCTCCATTATATATTTAACTCCTCGAAGGTACCGGTCACTAATAATAATGTGTAGAAGGATTTGGTTGTTTAGGTGTTCTCACGTATATCAAAAAGGGATCTCCCCTTGGAGATCAAGCAATCTCCAAAGAATTCTTCAAGGGTATGACTGAGGTGACATTAGTGACAACCCCTTTACATTTGTTCATTGGACACTAGCCCTGCTATTTTTTGTGTGTGACAATATGAATCATAAATTATCCAACTTAATGGTTGTTTGTTATGATTCATAGAATCATTGAATATTTTCCCCTCACCCTCATTCTTCTTTAGCAAATTCAATATAGGTCATATCCATCCTAAGATTTTTCTTCCTTTCCCTTTATAATCTTTCTTTACAACTAGATTGTTTCATTAAAATTTTATACAAATACACTAGTAAGATATACTATGAGAATGCATAAAAATTAGTTATTATGTTGCAAGGCATGTTATTTTGTGAGCTCTATGTCCCTCATTCGCTTTTTTGGCTCTATTTAGATATTGATTGGAATTAAACCATCATTCCCATCTCCACCTTCTATAAGGAATCTAGGTCATAGGTTGAAAACTGTTTGTAGGGAAGGTTCTTCAAAGAGTGGTGGTGCTAATATTGAGTCCCCTGAAGAAGAAGATAGCATGGAGGGCATATTGATGATACCATCACCTTTAAAGGATGTTAATTTTAAGTCCCCATTAAGAAACAATAACAAAAAGAGGCCTTAGATTTTTAGCATTCTATTGAAAGGGATTTATTTTAGAGTATGAATAGATAATTGAGGGAGTGCACAATGATAAACCATATATAAATTTATTACCATATGAATTATTTGTAGAGTACCTAGAAAGGTCCCCAATCTCATCAGTGTATACCCCCATGGTTGTTATTCATAGATGGTATAGTATTATCAAAATCAAAGGAAGACTATGATCTTCACAAGGAAAATGGGAGATTGGAGATCCGTTATATGTGTTTGGCAACACAAAACATCGTGGTCTTGCTTTGATTGTTCACAACAAAAAAGACTAAATTATGGATTAGAGGCTTCCTTTCTATTGTAATGAAAATGTGTGGGGATGAATGGTTGATGTATTATATATCTCTTCAAATTTTAGTTATGTATTCCCATCTTGCAAATTTGAGTATAAAATCTTCATTGTAGGTGTAGTACCTACCTATAATTTTAAAAATGGTGGCCTTCATTATACCATAGAGTGTGATGCATAGACTATGTATGTGGTTCATCGCGAACCCGTAATATGCCAAAGGAAGAAACTTCTTGTTGTGTTATTTTTAGTAGGATTTATTTCGTTGGAGACTCTTTGAGTAGAGATACGTGTAAGGAATCCATTTTTCATGCAAAGGAATATGATGTTGAGCTTGATTTATGGAAATTGATTGCAGATCATCCTAGAAAGAGATATGGTTGCTTGGGTGTTATAGTGTATGGGATTTTTCTATGTAAACACAAGACTTAAGTTTGGTAAAAATAATGGTTTCTCCTTGCAAACTTATTCTTATATGGGTTATATGGATTCATATGACCTCAATACAAATACTTACTTCAAAACCAAGGCCTTGCTTCCATTACAACCTTTTTGGAAAGCAAAGTAACGACTCATTGTTTATGTGGAGAATAGAGAATACTTTTACGATCAATGATACCCAATCATACACCAATATTTTTAATGCATGGCAATATATTATCTTGTGAGGTTTATTGCCAAAGATTTTTTTCTCTTTCAATTTTGTGGGGTAAATTTTTTTGAGAGTAATCCCATGAAAGTACTAATAATGACCTTATGGAAACGAACATATGACAATTTCTTACAATTGTTGGGAAACCGCATTTGGGAGGGTGTAGTGTGCTTAAGTTAAACTTTAATGAATGTGATAAACCACCTAAGAGTATAGCTTCCCAAATAAAGAATGAGAAATGTAGTAAAAGTTCTCAACAAGAGTTACTAGTCAAAGATTGATACCTCATTCTCCATCTAGATAATGAAGTCAGTTGATTTTTTACTTTGTAAAATTTCTTTTTCATATGGTGTTAGATGCCGACCATATTTATCCTCTAGTAAAAAACATGGCACATGGACTAGTTAAACTAATTGTTATGCAATCATTTCCTTTTTTCTAAGAAAAAAAAACACCATTTCACATAATAAATATAATTACAAATGTACAAATCAACGCTTGTATAACTTTTTGGCCAGTGTGATGCATGACATGGAGTTTAGCAATCCTAGCCTTGGAGGGCTTGTACTAAAACATATACCAAATCAATCTAACTATGCACAAATCAAATATAAAAATTGTTTAATAAGTTTGATATAATCTTTTGAGCAAATTCAATTACCTTGGTACTCTCCTCATCGCACTTCCTTCGTGCATCCAAATTCTCATATGCTTTTACGAGTCCTTTCCATACTTTGACTTACATCAATTGGCCTTTTTTTAGCCTTTACTGAAGCAAGATTTGTTTATATCTTATTTGTTTGGTTGCACTAGAATCTCTTGCAATTTTGACACATTTGTTTTCTTGTCTTCTTTATAGATGAACTTGTTCTAAATTTAGTCTCCATGTCATGGATAGATTTTTGTAGGTGCATCAGTACTTTGAGAATGACAAATGTAGATGGTATTTGAACTGTTGAAGGCAAGACTCCTTCAACGTCTTCAATTTTTTTTTCCAATATCTCACATTTGGATTTCCCCTTAAACCACACTGTATTATATCTTTGTATCGTAGATTTCAATGCAATATGCAAAAGATGCCATAGTAGAAGAAGTTTGTGTCCTAGGAGTTGTTGGGATAGTGGAAGTCTTTGCTACCTGTTCCACATTTTTAGAGTTTATAGTTAGCGATTTACTCCTAGATCTTCTACTCAATCCGGGAGTGGATGGGGGATCAATTGATTCCCTTTGACACGGTTTTTTTGGTGTAATGTTTTAGGGGTTTTACTAGATCATTTTTCTATGTATTTAGCAAATGTCTTGAAATCCACACCATCCAGCTTGTTCATTGCCTCCATTCCCAATATGGAATCCAATGCCTCTTTCTCTTGCTCAATCTCATTTTCTTATATATATAGAAAAATTATCTCATTTTAAAATTTGGAGAAAAAACTAAAAACTATATATTTGAAACACTTAAAAAACAATAAATTGACAGACTTACCTCATTGTGGCCAGTGTCTGCTACCTTGATGCCTCCTCCCTTTGCTCTCTTGATGTTGCTTGACATTATGAGGTGGCTTAGGGTAAATAATTTGTGTCTAGTCTTTGGAGTCAAAAGAAAGAGCCACTACTAAGGCAGTAGAGGGTGAATCTCTACCCTATCTTTCACGTTATTCACAAAACAAGTCGAATTGGGGATAACGAGCTTTTTGGGGGTTGCAATCTTGTTATTTTATCGATGGTGGTTTGCCTTGAAGCTTGAATCATGAATCTGTGCTTGGAATTAGCACGATACTCCCAAGTTTGACTAGTGGAGATCTGAGGCGAAGGGTTGAAATTTCCCTGGATAACGAGCTTCTACTTGGGTAAAAAATCTTGTTATTTTCCCCACAATGGTATTCTCGGAAGCTCAAATCATGGGTCTATGGTGGGAATTAGCCTAACATTGCCTCAACCACTTCCAAGTTCCACTGATGGAGCTCCTGGGAAGAGAGTTGAAATTCCCTATGCTAACAAGCTTCTAGTGGGTAGGAATCTTGTTATTTGTTCCATTATGGTTTGTCTGAAGCTTGGATCGAGGGGTCTATGCTAGGAATTAGCCTGATATTTCCTTTTAAGTTCAACTAGTGGAGCTTTGGCGGTGGTGGTATGTTGGATATAAAACATGTTTAATGTTTAAAGGTTTTGTCCTGCGGGATTATTTATTTATCTTTTGTTTCATCAGTTGGTGCTATAGTAAGTGACTCCAGCACCAATTTTTGGCCCTAAATGTAATATTGTTGGGGTGTCAAATTCAAGGCAAACTCTGCCCCATTTTGCATTGATTTTTTTATCCTAAACTACGTCGAGAGTTGCGTCGAGTTTGGGCCCTGAATCTGCGCACCCTAGGGCCAAGATAAGATCAAAATTATTCTCTTGGTGCATAGCTACTATGTGACTATTCTCACTGTTGTGTATTACAGGATCCAAAGGAGGCCATGGATAGGGGACATGGACGATGTAGAACTATGAAATCGAATAGAAGAAAGTGAGTGGAAATAGATATGACAACTGATTCTACAGATACAATAAAGGTAAGAATACAAAGAAACCTCAACCAAAGGAGGAAGGCGTTTATGAATTCACAAATGCTACAAACTAAACGAGATAAAGTCATTTTTGTTTGTTCACGAGGCCTTTGAGGACAAACTTATTGGTTTCAAATTTTCAAAAATGGTGATTAAATGTGATTCTATGATCAAGGGAAAGGTTTCAAATTTAGGATGTCCATGCGAGATAGGGATGTTGAATACATTTCTTGTTGAAATTTGGGCTCAATGTATATACCCAGGGTCATTAATTTTATTTTTTTTCAAATCCAAAACCTAATATCAATATGTCAAATATATGATTAAATTGAGGTTTTTGTGTTGGATAGCATATTAGTTGAAATGATAGAACTGGTGTAATAAACATTATTGATCTTACAGGGGCCCAACGAGGCCATGGCAACAGATCGTGTTATATCTAATGAACACACGACGCTTGAGATGGGACATCAGGTACTCAAATTTTGACTTGAATTTGAAAATATTGATTTTATGGAATTTGTATGATACATCCATATTTTTTCACAGCATGATTAAAATTCATAGTGCTTTATCCAATCGTGGCATAAAATAATGCATGTACTTGATTATGCTAGATGAATATTGGAGAAAATGTAGAGCATGAGCATTGAACTAGCAAACGAAAAAGGTATGTACACGGACGTGGAACTAAAACTATTAAATCATGTAGAGGACAATGGGTGGAAGAGGATATGACAATTGATCCTGTAGACAAAACAAATGATTGCACTGGATAAGAGGTTGGTAAAGATTACAGTACATGGGATTAATACTTTGAGAAAATTGTCTTTTGTGTATATTATGTGTGTCATGGAAAGAAACAATTCAAACGAGCAATTGTACAAAGACATTACATAGATGATGAGATTCCACTGGGTAGTATGCCTCCTACAATCAATTCAAATCCAAAAGGAATTGTGGTAAGTAGTTATCTAATTTGATATAAATAATATGTATAATTATTTTAAACATTGTTTTACATTATTTAAATAATTTATTTTTTCTTAATGAAGACTTACAGAATAATGTCCTCGAGCTGATCGTAGGAAGGCGACCCAGTGCACGCTCCTCGAGCTAATCGCTCGTCTGCAGATCTCTTGCCCTGGCAGCAGCCTCTGCTGATTGCATCCCTGGCTCCATGGGCCCAAATGGGGTTCCCAGGGCTTCCTTGTCTCATCCACCTGAGCTGGTGGCTTTCATGAAGCTGCTAGCCGACTACGATAAGCGAAAACTGAACAAGACTCAGCAAAAATTCGTCAAAAAGCTGGATAGTATCCCCACTGTCGCCTTCTCAGCTGAATAAATGTGTAGATCGGATCTGAATCTAGTAGATCAAGGTCTCAATGGACAGTTCACAAGCTTGTGACCTTCTCCCAAGGTAGTAGATACGTGGGTGCAAAGGAACTGGAGACCGTTGGTAAAAGAAGGCATCAGAAGCTACTTCGTAGGCAAGGGATTCTTCATATTCGTGTTCGAAGAAGGAGAAGACATAAGTCTCATATTCAGGAACAGACCTTATTTCATGGGTCCCCAGGGATTATACCTAAATAAATGGACTCGAGACTTCAATCCTACACAAGATGTGCCGTCGGCAGTCTCGGTGTGGGTGCACCTTCCACACTTACCCCTACACTGCTGGAATCTGAAGACACTGAAAACCATTAGCAACACGCTCAGGAAATACATTGACCGGGCAGAGTGAATGGACCAGTACTCCTATGCAAGAATCTTTGTTGAGGTTGATTTGGAAACAGGGCTACCAGAAGCAATCAATCAAACAATTTCAAACTGGTCACATATCCCAGAACTGGACTGTGAACAACTCCCCTTCAAATGCAGGTATTGTCATAGTCATGGACACTTTGCGACATATTGTAAGAAAAAGTCTAAGTAAGAGGCTGAGAGCCCCAAATATTAATGGATCCAGGCTCAGAAAATAGCCACGACAAAGGAAAACAGTAGGAAAAAAGGAAAAGAAACTGCGGTGGGATCTGATGGGACAGAAGTAAGGCAGGAAAAAGAGAAAGGAAACAAGGCTTAGTTAAGGACAGATGTGGAGGAAATTCCCTTTGAAACACTTAGGATAGAGGAAGACATCATAGAAACGGTTAATGAGGAGATAGAGCAGCAGCCCCCTCCCTCAGCAGTCAAGAAGGAAATGACAGAAGCAACTCATCCTCAATCTCCAGTAGGGATCTACTCCTCACCCTCCTACGTGGAGGTAGCTAGGAAAAAACCTCTGAAATGCTTAGGGTCATCAAAAGAAGATTCCTTCGAGAGGTCATAACAAAATCTAGGAGGAAATCCCGTAGGGAAGCCCGAGAGGAAGAAGCATAGAGACAAAAAAATGCAGGGGAGCCAATCTATAATTGAAATGGCTATGGGGGGAGAAACACCAGAACAAGACCTCCCAAGGGAGGTTCATCTCATCCAAATATCAGTAAGTAATGTGGTTGGTCTTTTGGAATTGCAGAGGATTGGGGAACCCTTCGAAAGTCGAAGCAGTAAAAGAGCTTCTGAAAATTGAAACCCCTGAGATTATCGTGCTCAAAGATGCCAAGATTGAAGGGGAATCCCTCCTTCAGATCAACAGCTCAAAGTGGAAGAAAAACGTAGGGAATGCCATAAGCGCTAGAGGCTCCTCTAGGGACCTAGAAACTTTGTGGTCAGACGAGGAGTTTTCTTTAGAAATCTCTTTTGAAACCCAGCACTGGATCTACACAGAACTTTGTCATATATCAAATAAGCTCACAATTTCTCTTTTTAATTTGTATGTTCCAGTTATTCAATTAGAAAAGAAAGATTGTTGGCTAACTCTAGCAGATTTCATTGAGATTTACACCCCCGAGAATATAAGAATAGAGGGAGATCTAAATTTGATCTTTGACTCGAATGAAAAGAGGGGAGGCAACAAAGGCAAGGATGAAATGATGCCCCTGGTAGAGGGCATTACGCAGCATTCGTACCTTTTAGATATCAATCCAAAAAGAGGCCTTTTCAACTGGACAAACAATAGATTTGGGGTAGACCACATAGCTGCCCGTTTGGATCATTTATTGGTCGAGAGCTCACTGCTGGAAAAGAGAGTAATCTCCACCAAAAATCTTCCAAAATTGACTTCAGATCATAAACCCAACATGCTCCAGTTGGAAGATGAAGAGAATTTGGGCCCCATCCCCTTTAGATTCAACCCTCTCTGGATCGAAAAAGGAAGGGTTTAAGGAAAAGGTAATCTTATCTTGGTCTACTCCTGTGACTAGGTCCCCCTCCTTTGTGTGGGAACAGAAACTGAAGGCCACAAAGGCACCTCTCAGGGAATGGGTCAGAAAGCCTACCAATACTCCAACCAGCGACAGAAAGGAGATTACCCAGTTATTAGAAAATCTCAAAATAGATCTTGAAATCAAGGACATCATTAGTGCAGATCTTGAAAAAGAGCAAACATCCCAAGCCAAGACTTTTCTCTCTTTCCGGCAAGAGGAAGAATAATTGAGGCTGAAATCTCGAAGTTTGTGGCTAAAAGCAAGAGATCACAATTCCTCCTATTTTCATAGACAGTTAAGAGCAATATTATCCATAAATCATATCTATGAAATCACTGCTTCTGATGGAACTCTACACAAAGGCCATGATCAAGTTAAGACTGCTGCTGAAACTCATTTTCAAAATTTGTATAAAGACAATAGAGATGGAAGTGAGGATGTCATCACGGATTTCCTCTCTCACATCCCTTTATTAGTCAATATATATGATAACACATCCCTTCCAAAGACTTTCACCGAAGAAGAAATCTTCAACATAGTATGGTCTATGGAACCAGACAAGGCCCCTGGGCCGAATGGGTTTTCAATTCATTTTTACAAGGAGTGTTGGGGAATTATTAATACTGACTACCTGAGAATGGAAAAAAGATTTTCAACAGAAATCCAAGGTGGGCGGCAGCACAAACTCCACCTTTCTTGCATTGATACTCAAAGAAGTGAATCCAAGCTCCTTTAATAGATTCATGCCAATCTCACTTAGCAACTCATCATATAAAATTCTGTTTAAACTTTTGGAAAACAGAATTAAAGCACTGCTTGGGAAAATCATCTCATCTAGTCATGGAGGTTTTGTCAAAGGGAGACATATCATAGATAACGTGATTAAGGTTCAAGAAGCCATTCACTCTAGTTATCACCGGAAGGAGCAAGGAATGATAATAAAGTTTGACATGGCAAATGCATTTGACCGCTTAAGACAATCATTTATTTTCAAAGTTCTTCTTTCCTTTGGATTCAGCTCTAATTTTGTCAATTTGATCAAAGCGTGCATAGAAAAACCGTGGATTTCCCCCCTTGTAAATGGCAGACCAACCAGCTATTTCCAATCCTCGAGGGGAATAAGGCAACGCTGTCCCCTCTCTCCATTTCTATACATTCTAATGGCTGATTCACTGAGCAGAAAGCTAGCTATTACACTGAAATCTTGCACTCTTGATCCATGTGTTAATCCCTAAGTTTCTCTCTACTAAAGTTGATTGAGATTGAGCTTTTTTCTGCCCTTTTTCCCTCTCTAATAAGGTCAGTGCCCTTATCCTTCATGCTAGGAGTGTCGACGATGCTTTTTCCCTTCATGTTAGGTGCGCTGGTAGCGATGCTCTGTTTCCCACTGCTAGGTGCACCGACGTCGCTTTTTCCCCTCCTGCTAAGAGTGTTGGTGGCGTTTTGAGGGTAAAAAATGAAGATTTGAGATCCTTCTCTAGTGGTTTATCCCTATTATCTAGGTGAGGTGGAATTTGGTTCCTAACCTATATTGGAGATCCCTTTTATTCCTTCTCCTAATCCTCAACCTACTCTATCCCTTTAGTCTTATAAATTAAGCCCTCTCTCCATTTGGAAGGGAGGAAGGTCTATGGTACTTTTATGCTGGTGGAATTTCTAGGTGGCTTACTATCTAGCTTTGGAGGCTTTGGCTTGGATTGTTGGATGGAATATTGCAGCGTTAAGGCTAGGTTGTGATGTTCCTTCTCATTGTAATTCTATGTATCTCCTTGATTACATTAATACATATCTCTTTCCATAAATGTTATTGTGTTAATAATGTTTAGATCTGTCTTCCTTAACTGTTAGCTTAGATCAATTATATGTTTGGATACGCATATGTTGTTTGCTTGTTTCCACATGCTTTACAGGGTTTTGCACCTGTGGATCTGAAGATTCTGGAGCTTGGATCAACAAAGAGAGAAGAGGATCTGCGAATTATAGGTAAGTGATCTATCTGTTGCTTTGCATTTCTGTTTGATCTAGGAAAATAGATTATATTATGTATTTGATTTGTTCTAGATCCACTTGGACTAGGGAGATCTGGCTTAATTCTGATTGAGTAGATTTATCTGATAACACTAGCTGCAGAAAAGAAGGTAGGGACTATTCCAGGCATAAGGATAACAAAAGGCATTGAGCCTATTAACCACGCTCTTTTTTCTGATGATTCATTTCTCCTGGGTGGAGCCTCCATTCAGATAGCCAAGGTTTTCAGTAGAATTCTACAAGACTTTTGGACCATCTCTGGAGCTCTCATCAACAAAAGGAAGAGTGATGTGTATGGCTGGAATTCAAAGCATAAAGACATTCAGCGAATTGCAGACTATCTAGGCTTTACTAGCTTTGTAAGATGGGAGAAAATAAAATATCTCGATCTCCCCTTAACCCTGGGGGAAAACAAAGATGCATTGTGGGATGAAGTTCTGAGTAAATTGCTAAAATCAGAGGTTGGGGTGGTCAATGGCTCACCAAAGCTGGCAAGCTAAATCTAGTGAAAACCGTGCTCTCCTCATTGCCAATTTTCCAAGCATCCTTCCTATTTGCTCCGAAAATGATAACAGATCAGATCACTAAGCTTATCCGGGACTTTTTATGGCAAGGAGGAAAAGGGAAGAAAAATAAATTCCACTTAGTGAAGTGGGATATTGTTAAACGACTGATGGATGAAGGAGGCTTACAGATACGGGACCTGGGGCAAGCGAATTTGGCTCTTAGGGGCAAAATTTTGTGAAACCTAAATTCAAACAGTAAGCATCTGATTAGCAGAATTTTGAAGTTGAAATATATGAAAGGAGAGCCTATGCACAACCTCCAGGCACTCAAATATCTCAAAGGAACAGTCACGTGGAACCTTTGTAGACGAGGGATTGGTTTTTCTCAAAAAGAACTATACAAGATACCTAGAAACAGGAAGGACACGCTCCTTTTGCATGACAGGATTATGGGGCACCCACCTTTGGACAAGGTGGAGGGGATTAGTGGCATCCTTGAATGGCTTAAAACGTAGGGAATTCACATGTTGGCTGTCATTTCTACCTAGGAAGAGGATGGAAGGTGGCACGATTGGGTCATCCCACTGCTGCCACATCAAATGGAAACACAAAAATCGCATTTACTGATGGCTCTAACGAATTTGGAAAATGTACATCAGCAGGAGAAAGATCGTTGGGGATGGAGGAAAAATGGATTTTACACAGCAGCGCAGGGGTTCACCACTTTGCAATCATATTTTGTGTCGGTTCTCCCAACAAAAGTATGGAAGCAAGTATGGGATTCAAGTAGCCTTCCGAAGGTCAATTTTTTTCTTTTGGGTATTGATGCATGGAAAGGTGTTAACTGGATAAAATTTGGCCAAACATGGTATAATTGGACCACACATATGCATATTGTGTTGCAGGGACTCAAAAACCAGCGAGCATCTCTTCGTGGACTGTATTTTTTCTCGGGATATGTGGTCCCTCACTCTTCTTGGCCTCAATGTCCTAGTCCCGGAGAAAACATCACTGGTCTTGCTATTTTCCACCTGGAAATTGAGATACCCCTTCCCAATCAAAAATATTGGAGTGAAATTTGGGTAGTAATCACCAAATACGTGGGTTTGAAAATTTGGTTGGCCATAAATGATAAAATCTTCAACAATAACCAACAATTAGTGCTTAAGGTGGCTGCAAAAACCAGAGCTTTCCTCATTGAAACGGTGGGTGTTCGGTCTTTTGAGAAGGGTAATACGTTGATTCCAGAAGAAAAAAATGGTTGGGCACATATACTTTTAGAGATAGAAAAAGGGATCCTGGGAAACTGAGCATAAATCCATGGTGGCAGCTAAGAGACACGGATGCTGAGTTTCGGATTTGGTGGAAGGCACAGGGGAAAGCTTCGATCGTCTTTGACGATGCCTCCAAAGGCAATCCAGGGAGGGCAGGAGATGGCGGGGTGATTTAATTCGTGGATGGAAAAAGAGATGAAAGTTTTAGTTGGGGAATTGGACAGAAAACCAATCATGCATAAATCCTTGGCTTACTGAAAGCCTGCCAGATAACGAGTCATAAAGGGATCAAATATGTTCAAGTCTTCGAGGACTTGAAAATCCTGATAAAGAGCCTAAACTCAGATGCTTTGTTCAATGATTCACTGCTTAACAAAAGCTTACAAAGATTGAGGTCAGTGTTGCATGATTTCTCTTTGTATCTATTGTTCCATATCTTGTAGGGATCAAACAAGGAAGTTGATGCCAAGGCAAATTTTGGATGCCTCTTGTCTCAAGGAGCTCTAAAGGTAAATGAGGAAGACGCTCATTGGGTACCTATTTCGTAGATCGGAGGTAAACTGAAGGGGATGATTTATTAGCCTTCATTGAGTCAAATGATTGATCTTAATAAGGGTTGCTTTGGCTAAGCCTCAGCCTATATTCTTTTTATAAATTCATAATCGTTTTAGTTATAAAAAAAGGACTTACACAATAAATTTCTTGGTTTAAAGTTTCTTGGTGCATCGACTTCCAACCTAGAGGGTGATGATTATTTATCAAATTATACATCCAACAAAAATATGTGCACATATACAAGTTCAGAAGATGAGGAATTGATGAAAACAAGTAAACACTATAACAAGAACCGATTTAAACATGCATAATTTGCATAAAGTCAAGGGGAAGGTGCAATACATTCCTTATGAGAATGAATCTGATGGAGATGATGACTCGCCCCTGACTTTGAGATCAATTTACAAAGAGAAATTTGATCCTTGACTATATTGTGCCTGGCATAGTGATCAACAACTACCTAGAGTGTATGAGGTACTTCAATTTTTGGGACACAACTACATTATACTACCCTCCAAAATTCATGGAGTGAATCTATGCCTCTTTATTGTCTGAATGTACATTTGGGATCTAAACATAGAAACAATTCACAACAAACAACTAGGAGATTAATTCCCTATTATGGTCCATCATATTACAATGGTGAATGGAGAAGGCTACCAGAATATAAGTCTTCGATGTCAGCAGATGGTCTAAATTGAAATATATATATATACACATCGTCTCCAAGTTGAAAATGGAAAAGAAAGGAATAGAAGTCATCTTATGTATATAGATGGACGTGCATACAAACATAAAAATATTGCAGGAATTATAAATAGCAGTAAGGGAAGGGACCCTATGGTAAGATCGAATTGTCAATTTGTCGAGATTATAAATGATAAAGATGGATATAGGGAAATAGATGTTTATAGATTGATAATGGTTGAGGCTATAATGGACCTTAACATTGGGGATGAGTTATTGATTGATTACCCCTTCTTAAAACACACTCTTGCACATAAGAGAAGGGAAGAACGAGGTCTCCCTAAGGATGTTCTTAAGGGCTGAAAACCAAAGAATAATCAACGGGTGTGGACTGATGTTTTATAACCTATGTTGTCAAAATTGTGTTTTATTTTAAATTAATGTATTAAAAAAATAGTCCATAAAATAATGTTGCATGATTCAATTGATGCATATATGTTCATACATTCTATATTTTTATTTCTTAAGACATATTTGATTATACTTCTTTGAAATTGATACATTTATGATTTACCCACATGTGGCCAAATATTAAATAATGCTTGTGTTTGTTGATAGGTTTAAGATATTGATGATACACCTACCAATACCCAAGACCGAACTGGGTTATTCAGATTTGGAGAGGATAATCCAAACCATACCAGGGTGAAAAGAGCAACATTAAAGAGAATACTGCCAATTGAGAAATTTGAAGAGATTATGAATATGTAGCACATGATCATGGCAAACAGCCAAGAAAGAAGAGTTCAGCTCACTAAAGAAGAACAACACTTGGGAGCTGGTTGATCTTCCCCCAAGGAGGAAGCTAGTTCAGTGTAAGTGGGTTTACAAAACCAAGTTTGATGCTGATGGTTCACCTTTGAAATATAAGGCAAGATTGGTAGCCAAGAGCTACTTGCAAGTACATGTCATAGACTACAATGAGACCATTGCACCAGTGGCAAAGATGGACTCCATCAGGCTAGCCTTAGCCATTGCAGCTTCGAAGCAGTGGGAGGTACATCACATGGATGTGAAGTGTGCTTTCTTGAATGGAGATCTTACTAAAGCAATTTACATGCAGCAGCCTCAAGGCTTTGCTACTAATCCATCTCTTGTGTGCAGGCTAAAGAAATCATTGTATGGGCTTAAGCAAGCCCCCAAGGCTTGGTATGCCAAGATTGATGGATTTCTGCTATCATTGAATTTTGTTCGATGCCAGTCAGATCCTAATGTTTATTTGAAGTTGATTCATGGTTATTTGATTATTATTGTCTTGTATGTAGATGACCTTCTCATTACATGAAGCTCAAAGGATGAAATTGCCTCCTTGAAGGATGCAATGAACCATGCATTCTCTATGACTGATTTGGGGTTATTGAGCCAATTCTTGGGGCTCAAGATTGATCAAACCAAACATGGAATAAAAGTACATCAGTCCAAGTATGCCTTGGATTTTCTAAACAAGTTCAACATGAAGAATTGCAAGCCAAGCAAGACTCCCTTCCTTTCAGGAGTTAAGCTTGAAGAAGCAGATTCTTCACCTATGGTAAATAATACACTGTATAGGCAACTAATTGGGTGTTTGCTGTACCTTACACATACTCGACCTGATCTTTCTTATGCAGTAAGTGTGGCTTCAAGATACATGGATCAGCCTCATGAGATCCATTGGAGAGCATCCAAAAGGATCCTTAACTTTGTTCAGGGAACAAGGACTCATGGGATCTTCTACAAAGCTAAATCTGGTCTTGATTGATTGGGTTTACTGACAGTGATTGGGCAGGTGACAACACAAATCGAAAGTCAACATCAGGATATGTGTTCATGCTTGCTGGAGGACCAATCAGCTGGTCAAGAAAGAAACAGAATGCCATTGCACTCTCATCTACAGAAGCAAAGTACAGAGGAGTTGTAAATGTAGCAACTCAATGTTTATGGTTGCAGGGGTTACTTGGTGAGTGTGGCTTCGAATCAGAATACTCAACTACTATCTATTGTGATAATCAGAGCACCATTCAAATCTGCAATGATCCAGTTCAGAGACAGAGAACCAAACACATTGAGATCCATATGCACTACATCAGACAACTTGTGCATGATGGCACCATCCACCTACTCTTATGTTCATCTTCAGAACAAGTAGCGGATATCTTCACAAAAGTTTTTTGTGAGAAGACATTCAGCAATCTCAAATCACTGTTGGGGATTGCTGATCATGCTGTGAAGCATGAGTGATGACAAGATTTTCAAATTTTGTTTTACTGTCCATGTTTAAGGGAGGATTTTTCCCATTGGGTTTTTGCCTCTTTCCTTGGTTAAATGGACATGCAGTATGTAAAGGGTGACTAAGTGTTGTTGCTAGGCCCTATAATTTTCTAATATTTTACTCATAAGTCAGGCTTAAGGGGGGGTGTTAGAATAATCAACCCATAGTTAGCTACCTTCGACATTAATTAATCCATTTTTGTCTTATTTGCCTAGTTTCCATATTCCACCTTATGCAAGTTGTCCTCCACATGTCCAAAGTGGTAAAACTTTCTAAAATTGAGTCATGGAGCACTTGGGAAACCACTTGGAATCAATTCTGCTTTATTTCTGGCCTTCCTAGCGCATGTCTGCTTTTTCTGCTTTATTGCCTGCTTTTGCTGAGTTTTAAGGCAATTGGGAAAGTTTGACTAGGTGAAGTTAACTTGTTTTTTGTCCTCATCTTCCTCCACTCTTTTCTTCTAAAAAAAGCATGTATGAGTTGTCCTTCCATCATCTATTATCTTGCCTAATTGATTTTGCCAATTCGTGAGCTCCTAGACAGATTTGGAAACTGCTTTATGCACCTATGTGGGGATTTGCTTAGATTTAGTAAGCCTGCTTTTGACCAAATTCGAATGGCATCCCAATGCATTTGAATCTCTCATGTAATTATTTATTGTGGCAGCCTATGACTTCACAGGGTTGGCTATTGTACACTTATTCAATACAGATTAGTGTTCTGCTCCATATTCAGTCTCCTTTGTGTGTAATTTGCATTTGTAATTAGCAATTTTTGTGAGTGTAATTGTTCTAACACCTGGGTTCAATTTCCACAGGTTTGAGTCAAGAATACCATATACTTTTGAAAGCAAATTTGATCTAGATTTTTCCGATGATGCATTCATAGCACTCAGTCTTTTGCTAAGTTGAAGCATACATTGGATTCTAGTTTTGAGCATCATTAAAATGAATCAAACACAAGATCTACTTCGTAAATTCCTAAACCATCATCCTAGCTTATTTTTGCTGGAAAAGAGTTACTCTAAAACTCGTACGACCTACATCCAAAGATGTATACCATTTTTACCTTAATCTAGGTTTTTCATTATATGCTTTTCATGTTATAAAAGGATGTACTCTTTATTCTTTTTATATGTATCTTTTACTTTAAAATCTGAGTGCACCCTTAGCTATGACTAAATCTTCATGCAAGTTGATTAGTAGACTTGAAATATATTTATACAAAGTCTTGGCACATGAATTTAGCAAAAGAATCTATTTAAAAATGACAAGGCCTATGGGTTACTTCATAACTTAAGATTATGTTTTATAACCTATGTATCGTTAATCTCCATGGAAATGATATATATTATTGGCAATCATAAACAAAGTATAGTTTATAACGATCAATGGTTTGATTGTAAATCACTTTGCTACAGCACTGACTATGGAAGTCTACCCATGATGGATAAATTATTTGGAAAGCCACGTGGGATAGTTTTATCCACACACGGGTTGACTTATAACTCCAAACCCTACTCATTTGTTTAGCAGAGCGAGGGTTCCTCCGTCTTGTTGGCCGAGCTGAGAGCTCGCGGCCATTGGAGACCTGTAACCACCTTCAAGTTTTGACAGCTTGCTTCAGAAATCAAACGCTGTGGCTGTCTGAGAGAGGTCGTGACTGGTTTTTGGTCTTTAATGGTTAAAGTAGTTTGCAGCAAGCGTAGATATTGGTTTTTCTTCAGGACTCAAGAACTGTGTAAGTCTTGAGCTTGCAAATTGAATAACAGAGCTCGAGTAGGAGTATTTCTCATCCGGTTGCATTGATTTTCTTGTTTTTCCTTTGCAGTGGTGACTCAAAGTCTTCTTGTCTTTTGGCACGGTGCCAACACGACCTAAGGTGGCCATTTCACCTTGGCTTCAACTCGAAACTATAACAGGTAAAGACTTACCCTCATTTCATTTTTAGATTGATTTTCTTACAAATGGTTTTACAAATTTTTAAAAGGATTTGTAATGATAAGGTTTGTTAACTTGCATGCCCTTCTCCCGGCTCTGTGGGTGGAAACGAGCTTCTCCTCCATCGTTCCACTTGACCGTTAAAATGGTAAGCCCTGGTTGCAAATGAGGGTTTCTTCCTGTAATTTGTTGTGGTGGTTGGAAGTTAGGTTCTTTGCAGTTGAAAAGGCACGGCCTCACTTTACTTGCTAGCTTGTTGTTTCTTGCTTGATTGTTCTGTATGAGTTCGAAACCCTTAGAGGGTACTTTGTGCAGGGAGGAAGAAGGATATAGTAGCCGTGATAAAAAAGAATGGTTTTTATGTCTCTGCCTTTACGGCCTGAACGAAGTAAAATTCTTTTGCTTCTCTTGATAGAGCTCAGCTCTAAGCCCTACGAGGTTGTTGACCTCTGTCTGGTTTATTTTTTAGTTTTCAAAATAGATTTTAAGAGAAAAAGAAAAGGCTATTAATTAGTTAGGATTGTAAAAGGATTAAGGGTTTTTACCTGTCCATGATGTATGGTTACTATTCGATAAAACTTACTTTGTATAGTTCAGTTTTTAACAAGCCTGAGCCTCGACTTTGAATTTTAAAGGCCATAAGCCATTACTTCTTAATCAATTTTGTTTTTAACAAATTATTGTTGTATTATTTTAGTTATTTATCTTGCAATTAAAATAATTTACAGTGCAGTGTGATTATGGAAATTTTTACTGTGTTAAGAGTATTATTATTACTCTGTTTGGCTCAAAAGGATAAATTTTTAAGTATACCCTACAGTTCAGGAAAGATTAAATTTTTACCTGGAAAATTCTTAGCTCTGTTTTATTATTTTCCTTTAATGATTTTTACAGCTGTTTTGATTCTTATAAAGGAAGATTTAGGGTAAATACTGCAAGCTTAAGAATAGGATTAAGTTTATCTTTCAATAACCTAGGTAGTTGTATTTGGGTTACAGTAGAAACATTTGTCTTAAATCAGAGACACATGTTGTCTGGAAATCAATTGTTCTAAGATTGTTTTGAAAATTATCTTAACCTAAACACTAGATGATAGTTTGTTTACTATACCTATGTTTATTTATTAAACTGTAAGTTTTGTGTTTTATAAAGAATACTAGTATTAAAAATAGTTCTATAAGTAGTATGATTACTAAATGTTTTTATATACCTATGTTCAGTTCTTGTCTGAAGTAAATACATTTAATACATAAAGTATTTACTGTTTCTTTACAGAATAAAATTATAAGCAAACTATAGCAAAATTTAGTTACATTTTTCATTCAGGTTAAATGAAAATCATCATATCTACCTAAACACCCAACTGTACTAGAGCACTGCCTAAGCCGAGCGTGGAAAAATACAGTATGGAATTCTAATTCTATTTATTTCTCATTTAGCATATTTACTACTATTTCTAACATAATCTGCTAAGTCCAGCAATACACAGTTACTCCTTTCTTCATAAACCCTAATTAAATACTAACAAGCCTGTATTTGAAAACTCGTAAACATTTTATTGAAGACAGTAAATAAATATAATAACATGAAACAAATAGAACCTATCAATGATGAGGCAACAACAACTTAAGGAGGTTGTTCCTCCCAACCAACTCCTAGAGAAAGCTTTGACTGCACTTCCTCGGGACCCCCGAGCCTGTTTCCTGGTCCTCCTGGTAGAGTATTGGGTGGAGGATATGTCCTTAAGACCTTCTGTCACCTGACTGGTCCAATTACCTCAGTAATTCAAATCTGCTCACAGCAATAAGAACTTCAGCCTAATAGTTGCAATAAGTTCAGTCTCAGTACTTAACCCCTCAAACTTACTTCAGTAATCCCCTCCATCGAATTTCTCATGAGTAAATTCATTCAATTTGAATGATCACCTCTCAGAAATGAGCAGCCTCAGCTGTCTTCAATGGGAAATTTTATAGAAATGCCGAGGTCTTCTGGGTCAATTTTCACTTAATGAGCCACCTGATCCAATTCCACTTTCTTGGGGAATCATGACCACAAATATAGGGAAGTTGCCACCTGCAACAATTGGAAGTAGTTTGAGGATGCTGCCACTTGTCAGTTTACTCTCCACCCAGTCTCCTACACCAAGTGACCAGTTAACACTCTTTTAACAGCTTCCCTAAGTTGTTGTCTCATCATTTATTTATTTATAAATAAAATATTCTGAATTACATTAATTATTCTTGACCCCACTGGGTCATCAATTACCAACTTAGCATAAAATATAACACAATGTTCCTCAAATAACATTAAATTGTTTTTGCAAATTGGGGCATGTGACAACCAAGGTAATCTTGATGACAACAATTTTCTGAAAGACTCAATCAAGCAAGCATCCAAGACACCCGTGTTCAAATCGGGTACAAGTAGAACCTCAAAACTAACATGCACATTAATATTATTGGAAATCAATTCACTATTGTTGGTATAGATGGAAAAAGTTGTTCATGATGAATACGATGATGATGATGGAAATGAAAACCATCATGGCGATGATGATTATCATGATGATTTCCTTGAGTCTTAAAACCCTCCCATACCATCAAGGCATGCGCCTAGTCTAACCATGTAAATTTTCAATGCATACATGCACATTTTGAAGAAATTTCAATGTTGGCCCCATTTAGTGCTCACTATGTAGGGTGGATGGATGACATTGGTGATGGGTGTGTTGGAAGTCCCATGACATTAAAAGAGAGTTATGACAAAGACTTTATTTGTGGTAATGACGAATGATGGCAATGAGAGGTGCATGATGAATGTTGATGGAAACATGGATGATCTTTTAGATTATATGGGTACATCTAAAGTCCTTGAGTCTTGAAAACCTCCCATAGCCTCAAGGCATGTGTCTAGTCTGACCATTTCAAATGTCAGTGCATACAATCACACTTTGAAGAAATGTCAATGTTGGCCCCATTCACTACTCACTACATAGGGTCGATGGATGACATTAATCACTTAACGCAGTATGATCCCTAATCCATTAACCAATAAACCACTTGCATGTTGGACCCTATAAATTTTTTTTGGGATGTCTTAAATTAATAGAAACATGGTTTAATCATATCGAATAATGCAATAAGAAAAAGGCAAAGACATGGAAATTGACATCTTCATTAGGTTTTGTTGAAAAGTTCACTATGTCGGGTTTGATCTTTGTTGGCATGGATGGAGAAATTAGATCATGATGAATATGATGATTATGATGATGATGGAAATGAAAACCATCATGGTGGTGTGATTATTATGATGATTTCCTTGAGTCTTAAAACCCTCCCATACCATCAAGGCATGCACTTAGTCTAACCATGTAAAATTTCAACACATACAGGCACATTTTCAAGAAATTTCAATGTTGGCCTCTTTCAATGCTCACTGTGTAGGGTGGATGGATGACATTGGTTATGGGCGTGTTGGAAGTCCCATGACATTAAAAGAGAGTTATGACAAAGATTCTATATGTGGGAATGACAAATGATGACAATGAGAGGTGAATGATGAACTTTGATGAAAACATGGATGATATTTAGATTATGTGAGGACATCAGAAAGCCTCGAGTCTTGAAACCTTCCCATACCATCAAGGCATCTGTCTAGTCTAACCATGGCAAATTTCAATGCATAAAGTCACAATTTGAAGAAATATCAACATTGGCCCCATTCATTGCTCACTGTGCAGGGTCGATGGATGACATTAATCACTTAACCCAATATAATCCTTAATCCATTAACCATTAAACCACTTGCATGTTAGACCCTATAAAATTCTTTGGGGATTTCTTAACTTAATAGAATCATGGTTTAATCGTCTCAAATAATACCATAAGAAAAAGGCAAAGACATGGAAATTGCCATCTTCAGTAGGTTTCACTGCAAACTTCGGTATGTCGGGTTTGATATTTGTTGGCATGGATGGAAAATTTGGGTCATCAATATGATGATGAGGACGATGGAAATTAAAACCACCATGGTGGTTGTGATGATTATGATGATGTCATTATATTAAAACCCTCCCATACAATCAAGGCATGTGCCTAATCTAACCATGTAAAATTTCATTGCATACATGCACATTTTACAGAAATTTCAACGTTGGACCCATTCACTGCTCATTGTGTAGGATGGATGGATGACATTGGTGATGGGCATGTTGGAATTCCCATGGCATTAAAAGAGAGTTATGACAAAAATTCTATATGTGGGAATGACATATGATGACAATGAGAGGTGCATGATGAACATTAATGGAAACATTGATGATGTTTTAGATTATGTGGGGACATCATACATCCTTGAGTCTTGAAATTTTCCCATATACCTAAGGCATGTGTTTAGTATGACCATGTCAAATTTAAATGTATACAGTCATAGTTTGAACAAATATCAATGTTGGCCCCATTTGCTGCTCAGTATGCAGGGTGGATGGATGGAATTAAAATATAATCCCTAAGCCATTAACCATTAAACCATTTGCATGTTGGACCCTATAAAATTCTTTGGGGATGTCTTCACTTAATATAATGATGGTTTAATCGTCTCGAATAATGCCACAAGAAAAATGCAAAGACATGGAAATTGGCATCTTCATTATGTTTTGTTGCAAAGTTCGATATGTTGGGTTTGATCTTTGTTGGCATGGATGGAAAGATTGGTTCATGATGAATACAATGATGATGATGGCGATGGAAAAGAAAACCATCATGGTGGTTATGATGATTATGATGATTTCCATGAGTATTAAAACCCTCATGTACCATAAAGGCATGTGCCTAGTCTAACCATGTAAAATTTCAATGCATAGAAGCACATTTTGAAGAAATTTCAATGTTGGCCCCATTCACTCCTCATTGTGTATGGTGAATGGATGAAATTGGTGATGGGCGTGTTGGAAGTCCCATGGCATTAAAAGAGAGCGATGACAAAGATTCTACATGTGGTAATGACGAATGATGAAAATGAAAGGTTCGTGATGAACGTTGATGGAAACATGGATGATCTTTTAGATTATGTGGGGAAATCAAGCATCCTTGAGTATTGAAACACTCCCACACCCTCAAGCAATGTGTCTAGTCTGACCATGGAAAATTTCAATGCAGACAGTCATAGTTAAAGGAAACCTCAACATTGGCCCCATTCACTACTCACTATGCAGGGTCGACAGATGACATTAATCACTTCACCCAATATAATTGCTAAGCCATTAACCATTAAACTTCCTGGCCCTGATTTTCAATTTCATATGCTTCTGCCATTCATTTTGTATCAACATATTTATTAGGACATAAAACTATGGGTTGTTATAACCATGAGTGTGTTTCATACATAAATATAAACATGAGAATCATTTATCCATCCTTCTAATGTATTTATATTATGCATAAATAGATGAAGAGTGTTAGAAATGAATGGTTGGCAATGTAACTTTGCATACTTAAGGTTATAAAACTATATCAATATGATGAGAATGGGTAGATCTCTTTTTCTAAGTAGTGAATATAGTAAGAAGTTTTTATTGGAATTTATGTTTGACTTTTAACCATTAATCCCTTAAACATTAACCACTTAACCCATAATCCCCAAGGCATTAGCAACTAAACTACATAACTCCCTTAGCCCTTGACCCTTAATCCCTTAACCCCTAATCTCTAATCCCTTAACCTTTAAAACATAAAACCCTAATACATGAATCCTCTAATCCATAAATCCCCTAATTTGTAAATCCCCTATTCCCTAAAGCCTTGATCCCCATAACCCCAAATACCTCAACAACTTAACTATTTAGGCATAATCAACGTTAAATTGGAAGCTAAATATGGCACAAAACTATAAGCTAAACATGACACTAATTTAGAACTAAACAAGATAAAATAGGAGAAAATATGTTAGGATTATAATCCTCCCTTGTCCAATTTGGTCAATTATGTCTAAATTAGGAGTCGTTTCATTCTATTTTTAGTCACTAGCACCATTGTGTCCACTTGGCCTAATTGGGGTACATGTACCAATTACTAAAGTGTAGGGAACACTAATTGAGGCCAACTTCCACTGATTGCACTTGCATGCATTAGTTTAGGAGCCTCCTAGATCAATCCCTACAAATTAGGAGCCACTAGGAGTGTCGACACCAACCTCCATTACTTGAGTTCAGTTGGTGACTAGTCAATCTCAGTTAGGAGTCAGCTACATTCAGTTCTAGTCTGTTACATTTAGTTCTACTTAGTTAGCGCTAGGTTTGCATGGTTGCATGCAGATGAGGCGCATTTACTCACCTACCTCAGTTAGTTAGACTAGTTAACACTGAATTAGACACTTGAGATTGGATTTTGAACTCTGATAATGATAATGATTTGGACAAGGTCAGTTAATCATTCAGTTAAGTAGAGTCAAACCAATTCGAATTTCCTCACATGGATTCAAATTGCATGAGGCTATTTAGCCATTGTAATTAACTATCTAATTACTTTTGATTAATGAAAGCATTCACAGTTGCAAGCCATTTTTGCACTGTTTCATTCTTCAATTTCTGAGTAAAATTTTATGATCTATCTTGTGAGTCGTGTGTTGGTCCACAGATCAATGTGCTTAATTTAATATGGTATCAAAGCCTCAGTAGGACAAGGCACTCCTCCTACTATAGATTCATACTTGGATCAAACAAAAAATTGAGCAAAATTGCTCCTTCTAGTACTGCACTAGAAGCGGAGAATTTACCACTTAATATCCCAAGTAAAGGAATTGTTGATCAAGCTTGCTTGATCAACTATGCTGGGTGTGAAGAAAATTCCAAAAGTGCAGGTTGTCTCCTTCACCGCATTCGAAATGGCCCCTCCAATGGAGCTTCTCTGCTTGATCAACTATGCTGGGTGTGAAGAAAATTCCAAAATTGCAGGCTCTCTCCTTCACCGATTTCGCTACAACAGCTCAGTCTCCTTCACCGCATTCGAAATGGCCCCTCCAATGGAGCTTCTCACTCCTTTCAACTACCACCAGTGGAAGGAGGACATGGAGATGCAACCACGCTCCAAAAGACTCTTCAAACTCACAATGGAGACAAAGGCAGAGCCAGTCCATTATGTTGACCAATAAATTTACTGGAATAGGCTTGATGAAGCATATGGATGCTTGTGCCTCTTAATCTCTTGAGATCTTCTCTTCCACATCAATGGATTGAAGACTCCCAAGGAGGTTTGGGATAAGCTTTCTTCCTTGTTTGATAAGCAAGATGACTTGAGGATCTATCAGCTAGAGAATGAGCCGATTTCTCTTCATCCATTCAACTTCAAAACACTAAATGAATTCTTCACCAAATTCAAGCATCTAGTATTCCAGTTGAAGTTGTGCAAGGTTGAGAAGGAGGATGATCAACTCATACTTGCCATTCTCTCAAAACTTAGTACGTATTACTCAGACTTTGTATTAACCTATCATTCAGTGAAGCACACTACTCCAAATTAGAGGATGCCTACTCTTAATGCCTTCATTGAATCTCTCACTCACAATCATGACAAGTTGATCCAAATGGGGATCATTCGATCCTCCAAAGACCAAGCACTGGTTGCAGGAGGACCTAAGGTTGCGAATGGTAAAGAGAAGCAAAAGGATGAGTCTCTTGTGGAGAAAGAACACTCAAATGATCCTTCGGGTTCGAAGAGAAGCAAGAAGAATGGAAAAGGAAAGACCCTTTGTTCTTACTATGGAAGGGGCTTTCATCCAGAAAGATCTTGTATGAGAAGAACAATTGATGAAATGGCTCTTCTTCTGAAGAAACATAACATTACTGTACCATAGAGAAGAAACTGAAGAGACATGCCATGTACTGAAGGCTAGCTGTTCAACAGCGCATGCCTTCCTCATTGATTCCGGAGCTTCCAATCATATGGTTGCATCTAGAGAATAATTCTTTTCTTTACAGTATTTTGATGGTCCTAGTATTCATATGGGAAATAACGGTCAAATTCAAGCCAGAGGGAAGGGTTCTATCAAGCTTGAACATGGAAAGTTCAAAGATATGCTTTATGTGCCCTCCTTAGCTGCAAATATGTTATCTGTATACCAGATGACTCATACTAGCTCTCCAAAGCGAGTGATATTTGGTCTTGACTCAATGGAGATCATAGATATCTCTATTGGGAACATCATAGCGAAGGGTGCTACAAATCATGCCTCCAAGGCATATGAGTTCACACACTTCATGCCATTTTTAGAACCAATGCACTCTCAACTGCCACTTTAAAGGGAAGGTAAAGACATTCCATCTACTTCTTTTGCAGTTTCCACTAGTATTGCATAATCAACTGTATTAGTTTATGAGATTGAGATTCAGGGTGATTTAGATCCAGATCTAGTCCCTACTCCCAAGTGGGAAGCTAGGAGATGACTGGAAATCCATCTAACACACAAAAGACAAAGAACCTTGCGCTATGTCATGCAATATTACCTCCTTTAGAGAGATGCAACAAACTCCTTTTAAGATGCTACATGGCAAGGTCTGATTACTTACACTGGCTTCAATGAATAGAGTGGATCATACACCTCTTAATCTAGAAAGAGGTAAACGTTACATTCATGCTTCCTTCCATCATCATTTTGGGAGAAGATGGAGAAGTCTACATGCCAGGCCCCAGGATACATGTGCACAGAACATCATGCATGTTGCTTCGCTACATCACAGAGATGAAGGTTGCAACAACATATTTGCAAGTTTTTTAAACTTGAATCCAGATTCTATCTCCTTAGTTAGAGGGGGGGATTTTTTCCCATGTGGTTTTTTTCCTAGCTCCTTGTATTGAGGAGTTACTTTAGTTGCTGTAATGGGTGACCTATGGTCTTAGTTACCAGGGTCCAGAAATTGTCCAAGTTAGCATTCAGGGGGGTGTTAGGATTGTAATCCTCCCTTGTCCAATTTGGTCAATTATGTCTAAATCAGGAGTCCTTTTAGTATATTTTTAGTCACTAGCACCATTGGGTCCACTTGGCCTAATTGGGGCACATGTACCAGTTACTAAAGTGTGGATAACACTAATTGAGCCCAACTGCCACTGATTGCACTTGCATGCATCAGTTTAGGAGCCTCCTAGATCAATCCCTACAAATTAGGAGCCACTATGAGTGCCGACACCAACCTCCATTAGTTGAGTTCAGTTGGTGACTAGTCAAGCTCAGTTAGGAGTCAGTTACATTTAGTTCTAGTCTGTTACATTCAGTTCTACTCAGTTAGCGCTAGGTTTGCATGGTTGCATGCATGTGAGGCGCATTTACTCACCTACCTCAATCAGTTAGACTAGTTAACATTGAATTAGACACTTGAGTTTGGATTTTGAGCTCCAATAATGATTTAAACAAGGTCAATTAACCATTCAGTCAAGTAGAGTCAAACCAATTTGAATTTGCTCACATGGATTCGAATTACATAAGGCTATTTAGCAATTATGCTTCATTGTAATTAATTATCTAATTTTTTTTATTAATGAAAGCATTCACAGTTGCAAGCCATTTTTGTACTTTTACATTCTTCAATTTATGAGTAAAAGTATATCATCTATCTTGTGAGTTGTGTGTTGGTCCACAGATCTATGTGCTCAATTTAATACATAGTCCTTGATCCTTAATCCCTTAACCCCTAATCCCTAATCCATTAACCTTTAAAACATAAAACCCTAATACATGAATCCTCTAATTCATGAATCCCATAATCCTTAAATCCCCTATTCCCTAAAGCCTTGATCCCCATAACTCCCAATACCTAAACAACTTAACTATTTAGGTGTAATCGACGTTAAATTGGAAGCTAAATATGGCACAAAACTAGAAGCTAAATATGGCGCAAAACTATAAGCTAAATATGGCACAAAACTAGAAGCTAAACATGACGCTAATTTAGAAGCAAACAAGCTAAAATAAGAGAAAATAAGGAAGTTAAACCACAAGATAGAATAAAAGCTGAAAAAAGGCGTAAAAACAAGAAGCTAAAGAGGACATTACATGGGCGCTAAACTAGATGTTAAAGCAGGCGCAACAAAGGGAGCCAAAAAAAGAAACTAGAAGCTAAATTAGGTGTTATAGTCAGCATAAAAATCAACACTACTTAGTGCCGACCTTGGCTAGTCAACACAAATTACGCCACAAATAGCGCCATCCTAATGAAAAGAGCCGAATTTTTTAAAACAATGGATAAAAATACATTGAAACAGACAGTAGAAGCAAAAAGAGAGCTAAAAAGGAAGCTAATCACAAGGATTTGTTGTAGTGGTTGGAAGTTATTTCTCAAAGTTTGATTTCAAGTTAGTATTTTTGTCAATTGAATATCCAATGTGAAGATATCCAATAAAACAACATTTATAGTTCCACAAGACAAGCATGAGTGGTTGGTAATGCCCAGTGGTCTCATAAAATCTTATTGCATATATGTAATGTGACATGTATAAGGTTTTTGTTTGACATCATTCATTTATACTTGTCTATAATAAATGAAATGGAAAGATACTAAAAAACACTACCAATATATGTTTCCCATCTTAAGCCATTTATGGAGTTTAATAAGTAGCATAACATATACCTCTCTAAAACAAAGATGATATTATTCAAATCTAAAAGTGATTTCCTAAGGATTAGAATAAAATATGAACATCAACATCAACATGAACTTGCGGTTACCAAAATTCTCTATGCTCCAAATAAACTTCCCAATCCAAAGGCAATCTAAATATTTTGAATTTTTTAACAAGCTCCTTCTTATCATGATTGAGGCTAATGGGCCCAAATTTAGCATTATGGGACATCCAATAGCATAATTCAACCACTCATTGGCTACGAAATCTTGAGTGGGGAGTATTTACTCCGTGAAAGTTACCCATGACTTGCATCTAACCCCAACCATTGTCGTGTGCGCTAGTGCGCATCCACAACTGCAAGCATAAGCATCGACATTCCAGTTGTGGGGGCTATGTTTAAGAGTTTGATAAATCTATTCAAGAAATGCATAGCTAAAATAATCTTAAACATATATAAACTTGGCCATGTATATATAGTATACACAAATATTACCTTAAAAAACCCTTGACTAGGAAAACCAACAAACTTAGAGTTTTACCTCTTTCCAATAATAAAAACAAAAGCAATTTACAATGCAATATAAATGTATCCTACAACCTCATTCAACCCTAATTCTAGAACTGGTATTAGATTACAATATCATGCACTTAAACCACCCAAAAATGTGTGATGGGTGGACAATCTATCAATGTAAAGAGTACAACACATCCAACAATCTCCCACTCGTTGAATACTTTGCAAAATGGGCCACATAGTACAAAAAATAGATACTTGGGGGATCCAATCCTATTGATTCAATCAACAAAGCTAAGTTGTTAGTACACACTTTGTTAATGGATTTGCAACTTTTTTCAAGGTATTAAGCGATCCAAAAAGATATTGGTGGCCACCCACCTATTCCATTGGCTCAAAAAAACTTCTCTAGATTGGATTTTTTCTGGTTGGAGGACTGATCCATATGGATATTGGTGGCTACTCTCCTATTCCATGAGCTCAAGACAATTTTTCCAATTTGGCATTTGTTATGGATTTTCATGTCCAAAACTTCAAAGGCCGTTTTGAGGCCCTAAATGATGTTTTTAGCGACATCACAATCCATTGATGGATAAGACAAGACTAAATAGACAAAATGTGTAATTCTTAGCTAGACCATTCCAATGGGCTACCAAGCACCCTAAACAGATATTGTACGCAAAATTTATGCCCCTGAGAAGATAACACCTCAACTATCCACCTCAAGTCCCACAAACCTTTTTACGGTTCATCTCTTAGGGTTAGGTTTTTGGATGTTTAGGGTTTTCCACCTCATGCTTGTGATGTAAATGCCTTTAGCCTCCTTTTGAAATCAGCTTATGACGAATGAGCATAGTTGCCGCATCTCTTCTCAGAGATATAGCTACCACAATTCTAGTTGCTTTTATTTTATAGCCTGTTATGTTTCATTCATTTAACAGAATCTAAGTTTATTGTATCATTATGTTCCTTGCAATATATTTGCATAGGTAATTATATATATGCTCTTTCATTTCGTTCTCACATAAATCTAAATTAGTGGTATTTGAGCAATATCCTATTTGTTGTGTCTCATTGCATGTCCCCAACAAAATCTGGATATCAAGAGTTGGGTCTTGAACTAGTTGAGCTTGGGAAAACCATCCTCGTTGGCCCAAACTGCCTCCCATAGCCAAGGAAAAGAGAGACGATGAAGCAGGAGATCTTATCAATTTGATGCTCAAGGAATCCCTTGCATGACATAGGAACAAGATGATAGAAAAATTTGTTTAGATCCTTTGGTAAATGGCAGTAGCAATGGAAGCATCATAAAGTAGTCACCTCGAAGGAGCCAGACGCTTCAAGCTACAAGTTAAATTTGATATTCATTTATTTGAAGTCTAGATCGATGTTGATGCCCTATATAAATGGTTGAGTTTGCTAAAATGACATTTCTCTCCAAAATTTATCCGACGGGGAAAAGATCACCTTTGTGCTCCATAAGGTTGTCCCATATGTCAAAAATTGGTGGGAAACTTATTGTGAGCATATCTTAAAAAAGAGTCTGAAATGTTTAAGGCCAATCCCGCTTGGGACTATTTTATAGATGTCGTTAAAGAAAAATATTACCCTGTGGGAAACTATGACAACCGATACACGAGATGGAACACACTGCATCAAGAGAGGGACCAAATGGTGTCGAAGTACAACAACAACTTTCATACCTTGTGCACAAAGTTGGGTATCAGAGACTTGGAGCGACGATTGGTTCTGAAATATCACAGAGCCCTACATCAATACATTTGAACATAGATGGAATTCCTAGATATACCGTCACTAGGATCAACTTACCAGTATGTTATGAAAACCAAACAAAAAATTCAATAAAATAAAAAGGAGATTTTGGACCTGTAAACCCATTGTTAAACCAAGGCAAGCCCTCACTCACAGAAAAAGGACAGGGTAAGGACAAATAGTCCCAACCACAAGCAAAGAAGGGTAACAAAAATATGAAGAAGGACACTGGGAAGTTGTGCGAGTTCCACAAAATCCCTTGGAACAACATTGATGAATGTCGCTCAAAGTAGTCATTGGTGGCTGAGATCAAAGCTTCAGAATAAGATCCTGATTCTGATTTCGATTCAAAACCCAACTTCATAGTCACATACATGAGGAAGAAGATAATTGATGAAGAACCGAGTGTTACCATCGCTACCACACAGATTCAACAAGAGGAAATAGAAGGGTTAGAGGCATAATAATGCCTCTTCCCCTCACAAATGTGGGTGAAGGGAATCCACCTACATTTTTTTGTCGACAACGACAACCAAAATAACATGATCTTAGAAAAAGTAATCAAGAGATTGGAGTTGTCGACAACACCACACCCACAACCATACACCATTGGTTTTCTAAGATAAGGATGAGGTATCCATGTGATCCGAAAACAAGATCTTTTCTACTCTATGATGTTAACATGAATTGCATAAAGAGCATGAATGAAGCTCACAAATCCATAAGAAGAGAACCAAACAGCAAAGACAATATGCACATAAAGACAACAAGTTGATAACGGAGTTCGTCTAGGATGGACTACGTCTCTGGGCCTGCTTCTCAATAGGAGGGCCGATCTATAATCTCAACATGAAGGCAAAATACATGGCAATGATACAATGATACCTTGGCGACAATGGTCAGGAAGAGAACCGCTACCCAAAACACAACAAGACTGCTTCCAGCAACTCCGAAGCCTGAAGACGGTGTAAAACGAGTATAAACACTCGTACCTTCCTCCTGTAGAGCTACACAATCTCCCTTCTCTCCTTTAGCTACAAAGTCGCCACTCCAAAGCATGAGTGGCAATGGAAACCAAGGGGGTTTATATAGTTTGGCTTGCCCCTCTTCACATTTTCCTCATGTTCTCTTTGGTTACAATAAATTTTCCTTAATGGGCATGGAGTTACAACTCCTAAGTTGGTTCTCATGTGGTTGGGATTTTTATTAAAAGTTTTTAGTTGGAAATTTACCAACTATAGCATATTATATTAGCCCTTGTTATAACCTACCCAACTGAAACTATGGAGAACAACCCACATAACAAATAATTTATTTACAAACCAATTTGTTGTTTCAACCCACTTTTATATAGTTGGAAATATGGCATGTGCACCAAATTTACGCGGGCTCCACGGGCTCCATATGCAACGGAACTGTTGGTGTTGTTGGTGCGTAATTGTTTCGGTCGGAGCTCCTGGTCATCACCGAAGGGGAGAACCCGGGGTCAGGGCTAGTCCTGGCCCCTTTTTGCACCAATATAAACTTTAACCCAACCTTAAATAAATTTTATTGCATATGCATACCAAGAACCACACGTAGCCCGAGTGGCGAAGGCGCTCAACATTCTTTGCAGAGGTCACGGGGTCTAACCCCGCGGAGGCCATAATTTTGTATTAGATTTATTGGCCAATCTCATGCTGCCACATGGCATCCTGGGATTGGTCCACCTCATTCCCAGTTGATGTCCAGTCAACTGCCAAGTCACTGCCCGTACTGCCACGTGTTCAATCTCCATTGGTCCGTACGTACATGCCATATCACCTCATTTGTACTGTATGGATGCCACATGTCACCCTGTTAGTGGTGCCATGTCATCATGTTTGTACAGTACGGATTCCACGTGTCACCCTGTCAGTGGTTCCACGTGGCACCACTTTTTGCCAATTTTGCCTGTTGATCTCATAAAATAGAACATGATAACTTTCTCATACGGAGTCCGTTTGAGGTGAAATGAACGTCGTTGGAATCGTCTCGATGAGCCCTTCAATCTGGCACTAGTTTTGCTAAGATTGGAGGACTTTGAAAATTTGGCCTTCCTGGATCCTCCTGGATCATTCCTCCCCACTGAGAAGCTTTTGGCCTCCAAAAGCCTTTACTAATCAACAGATAGGTGAGGGAATTCCTCCCTCACTTTCTCCTTCTCGATCCACTTGGCTTTGCTTGGATGAGTGCCTCTGATGCCCACTCGAAGATAATCAACATCACCTCTGCGAGAAGTCCTTGTCCTTCTGTCCAAGATGACATCTTCCTTTAGCTCATCCATGTACTCAGGAGCAAATTCATCAATTGATGGCAATGAGACATTCTCCCTTTCATCCATGATCATGGTAGGCTCAAAGAGTTTCAAGTTATCCACATTCACCACTGAGTAGATATGCATGTATGGCGGTAGCTCTAAGCGAAAAGCATTTGTCCCAATCTTCTCCAAGATGGTGAAGGGACCATATCTAATAGGCTTGACCTTCTTGCCTTCTCCTTTCATCCTCTCCTTACTGATGTGAAGCCACACTTGATCTCCCACCTGAAACTGATGATCAACTCTATGCTTGTCATGGCGAGCCTTGTACTGGGCTTGACTCTTCTCCAACTGCTCTTGCACTGCTTGATGTACCTGTTGAACTCTCTGAATGAACCTGTGGGCTTTGTATTCATCCTTGGAAGTGCTTGAACCAACCTCTCTCCCATAAGTCGAGTCCAATGGAGTCTTTGGAAAGTACCCAAAGCATGTCTCAAATGGCGAGCTCTGAGTGGAAGAATGCATAGCCCTGTTGTAGGCATGCTGCACATACTGGATCTGTTCATCCCATAACTTAGGATGCTTGTTGCAATAGCCTCGAAGCAAATGGACAACTGTCCTGTTGACTACCTCTGTCTGTCTGTCGGTCTGTGGATGGAAAGCGGTGCTCCTCTTCAGCTTGGTGTCCATCATACACCATAACTTTGTCCAAAACTCTCCAAGGAATCGAGAGTCTCGAACCGAGATAATGGACGTAGAAAGTCCAAAGTGAACCCATACATGCTGAAAGAAGAGAGAAGCAGCCTGCTCTGCAGTGACCTGCTTTTTACATGGCATAAGAATACACATCTTGCTAAACCTATCCATGACCACATACAAGTAGTCATGACCCCTCCTAGACATAGGAAAACCCCCCACAAAATCCATGGAAATGCTTTCCCAAGGATGGGAAGGAACAGGAAGTGGTGAGTACAACCCCAATTTTCTATTAGTGGGCTTACAAGTAGAGCACATCACACACCCCTTTACATATTTTGTTACAATGTCTTTCATATGAGGCCAATACACGAGTCTTTGCAAATGAGCCAAAGTCTTACCTACCCCAAAATGGCCTGATACAAGAGAAGTATGAGCTTCTTGTATTACATGGACTCTTTCACTAATAGGAACACATAGCTTGCCCAAATGATAGAGCAACTTTCCCTGCAAATAGTAGTCTTCCACCTATGTGCCATTGGTTAGCTTCTCATAAATCTCCTTGAAATCATCATCAGTAGCATACTGCTCAATATAAAGTTCATGGGACAAAGAAGCATTTTTCAAAATAATAGATGCAACAATAGGAGGTCTAGAGAGCATATCTGCCACTTTGTTACTAGTACCCTTCTTGTACTTGAACACTAGATGGAATTGTTGACGGAATCCCATCCACCTGAAATGACGAGCTTGCTGGAGCTTAGTCTGGGACTGGAGATACTGCAAGGGCTGATGATCGGTATGGATGATCGTCTCCTTACCCATCAAGTAGTGTTTCCACTTCTTGACACTCTGAACCAAAGCATACAACTCTTTGTCATAGGTGGGGTAGTTGATCACTGCTTGAGTAAAAGTCTCTGAATGGTAGCAAATAGGCTTGCGGTGCTGGATCAAAACTACCCCCATGGCATATCCATTGGCATCTGTCTCTAACTCAAATGGTTGTTGCAAATCAGGCAAGGCTAGGACTAGGGCGGTGCTGATCTTTCCCTTCAATGTGTCGAAGGCTTTCTGCTGCTTACCTCCCCACTAGATGACTTTCTTTACACTTGTTAAGGCATGCAAAGGAGATGCTATGTATGAGAAGTTCTGAATGAACCTTCTCCGATATTGAACAGCTCCTAAAAAGCTTCTCACTTCAGTCATGTTAGTAGGCTTAGGCCAATTGACAATTACATCAACTTTTGAAGGATCAATTTTTAAATTTCCACCTCCTACAATATGACCCAAGTAAACTAATGAAGTTTTGCCAAATTCACACTTTGACAATTTTACATACAATTTCTCCTTTTTCAAAGTATCTAATACTTGCTTTACATGCCCCACATGTGCTTCCCAAGTTTTGCTAAAGGCCAAGATATCATCTAAGTATACAATGACAAAATCATCTAAGAATTGCCGAAAAACATCATTCATTACCCGCATGAACATTGCAGGTGCATTGCAAAGCCCAAAAGGCATCACCAACCACTCAAATAGACCTTGCTTGGTCTTGAAGGTCATCTTCCACACATCACTTTCTGTAATTCTGATCTGGTGGTAGCCACTGCGCAAATCCAACTTGGTAAAGAACACAGCATCTTTCAACTGGTCAAGCAAGTCATCTATGCGAGGAAGCGGGTATCGATTCTTGATTGTGATCTTGTTGAGAGCCCGATAGTCAACGCACATCCTCCATGTGCCATCTTTCTTCATCACCAACACAATCGGCGAACCACATGGAGAGGAGTTGGGTCTGATCACTCTTTGGTCCAACAAGTCTTGAACCTGCTTCTTAATCTCTGCCATTTCAACTACGGACAACCTGTACATGCCCACATTAGGAAGAGGGGCATCCTGCTGGAGATGAATCTCATGTTGAATCTCCCTTTTGGGAGGCAAACCTATAGGTTCCTGAAATATTTCATCATAGTTAGCCACAATATCAATCATAGCCTTTTTATGAGAAGGATCATAACCTTTGAAAGCATCGGATGCTTCAGCATATTTTGCTCTCACAACCATGAGCATATATCTCTTATTAGTGTTGATGAGTCTCTTCATCTGTCCTGCACTAACAAGAGTGGTGTTAGCCTTCATACTGTGAGATCTCACAATGTACTCCACCCCATTTTTGGTGAGATGGTACTTGTTCTCATGACTGAAGAATACTACTTTTCGATCATACAAGTATGGGCTTCCCAATACGATACCGCAGATGTCAAGAGGAACAACATATAAGTCCACCTCATCAATCAATTTTGAAGCAATAGCAAACCTTAACTTGCATTGCTTAGTCACCTGTAGCTTAGCATTATCACATACCCATCCAAGAGGGTAAGGCTTGGGGTGAGGTTTAGTCTGTATGCCCAACTTCTTAACAACTGATTCTAAGATCAAATTTACTTGAGAACCCGGATCAAATAATGTTTCAATCTTTGTATGCTTAGACACAACTCTGATGTGAAACAACTCACTTCTTATTTTATCATTTTCTTTAGAAACATGAGTAGAACTTGAACCAGTATGAGGAGTTTTGTTACCTTGCATTCCCACGGCTGTAATCATGGTTTCGTCACCTGAGTCGAAACCCAAATCTCGTTGCGCTGTTGCAATGGTATTTTTCTTCTTTTTGCCTCCATAATTCTTTGGCCTCTGTTCAGGATGCAACTTCCAACAACTTTCTTCATCATGCCCTTCAGTGTTGCAATGTTTGCAATGGAGCTTTCCTCCTTCCTTCTTGGCAGTAGCTGTCTTCTTGCTCTTGTCTTTCTTTTTGGACTTGTGGTTGTTATTGGGCTTGAAAGGCTTCTTCGGATGGTCTTCTTACAAATGCTTCCCCCTGCTCTGAAGATGAGTAGCCTGAACACTTGCTTCATCCACACTAGTAGGATTCAACAACAGCAAAGTATGGCATAGATAATGATGAAGAGCACCAATGTACTTCAAAAGAGTGTCAGGAGAATCTAAAGAAATATTCAACTCTAGAGCTTTCTTTCTAAATTCTTCAGTAAAATTCTGAACACTCTGACCCTTGCCTTGTCTAAAACTTTGCCAATCCATCATAGCCTTTTGAACATAACCCAACGGATAAAATTGCTTACGTAAAGCAGAAATGAAAGCAGACCATGATGAGAGAAGATTACCCATTTGTTTGCTACCTTGCTGAAGCTTGCTTTCCCACCATACAAATGCGGTGCCTGTCAGCCGAAGTGAAGCCAACTGAATCTTCACATCTTCTTCTTTGATCTGTTGGACTCGAAAATAGACCTCAATTTGCCTTATCCAATTATGCAACTTCTCTGCATTCGCTTCCCCATTGAACATGGGCAAATCAAACTTCACATCGAGCTTCAATAAGGGCTTCTTTTGAGGCTCTTTGTGACGAACCTTGGAATGCTGAGAATGAGATGAGGAAGAAGCACTTGAACTTGTGCTGGAAGCTGAAGGTGAAGAGGGAGGCTCAGGAGGCTCTTCGCCACCTCCTCCGTGGTTAACTGAAGCGTTGCCTTTGTACTTCACTTCTTTGTCTTCCTTCTTTACTTCACTGCCTTTTCTTTGTTTTGCCATGCGTTCTTCATAGTCTGCAAACAACTTGTCTACCTTGTTGGCCATCATGTAGAAGACCTTGTGAAATTTTTCCTCCATCTCGATGCGGGCATCATTAGCATCCATCTTCCTCCTTCGGTGTGCACGTCCGATCTCGGAATTGTAAGGCTCTAATGTACCCTCACTGGCTTGCAGTTTAGCCCTCGTGAGCATCCACACTCACAATCCAATGTCAAATAGACCTGCTCTGATACCACATGATCCAAAAACAAGATCTTTGCTACTCTATGACGTTAACATGAATTGCATAAAGAGCATGAATGAAGCTCACAAATCCATAAGAAGAAAACCAAACAGCAAAGACAATACGCACATAAAGACAACAAGTTGATAACGGAGTTCTTCCAGGATGGACTACGTCTCCGAGCCTGCTTCTCAATAGGAGGGCCGATCTATAATCTCAGCATGAAGGCAAAATACATGGCAATGATACAATGATACCTTGGTGACAATGGTCAGGAAGAGAACCGCTACCCAAAACACAACAAGACTGCTTCTAGCAACTCCGAAGCCTGAAGACGGTGTAAAACGAGTATAAACACTCGTACCTTCCTCCTGCAGAGCTACACAATCTCCCTTCTCTCCTTTAACTACAAAGTCTCCACTCCAAAGCATGAGTGGCAATGGAAACCAAGGGGGTTTATATAGTTTGGCTTGCCCCTCTTCACATTTTCCTCATGTTCTCTTTGGTTACAACAAATTTGCCTCAATGGGCATGGAGTTACAACTCCTAAGTTGGTTCTCATGTGGTTGGGCTTTTTATTAAAAGTTTTTAGTTGGAAATTTACCAACTATAGCATATTGTATTAGCCCTTGTTATAACCTACCCAACTGAAACTATAGAGAACAACCCACATAACAAATAATTTATTTACAAACCAATTTGTTGTTTCAACCCACTTTTATATAGTTGGAAATATGGCATGTGCACTAAATTTACGCGGGCTCCATAGGCTCCATATGCAACGAAACTATTGGCGTTGTTGGTGCGTAATCGTTTCGGTCGGAGCTCCTGGTCATCGCCGAAGGGGAGAACCCGGGGTCGGGGCTAGTCCTGGCCCCTTTTTGCGCCAATATAAACTTTAACCCAACCTTAAATAAATTTTATTGCATATGCATACCAAGAACCACACATAGCCCGAGTGGCGAAGGCGCTTAGCATTCTTTGCAGAGGTCATGGGGTCGAACCCCGCGGAGGCCATAATTTTGTATTAGATTTATTGGCCAATCCCATACTGCCATGTGGTGGCCTAGGATTGGTCCACCTCATGCCCAGTCGGCGTCCAGTCAACTGCTAAGTCACTGCTCGTACTGCCACGTGTTCAATCTCCATTGGTTCGTACGTACATGCCATGCCACCTCGTCTGTACTGTAAGGATGCCATGTTTCACCTTGTCAGTGGTGCCATGTCATCATGTTTGTATAGTGCGAATTCCATGTGTCACCCTGTCAGTGGTGCCACGTGGCACCTCTTTTTACCAATTTTGCCTGTTGACCTCATAGAACAGAACGCGATAACTTTCTCATACGGAGTCCGTTTGAGGTGAAACAAACGCCGTTGGAATCGTCTTGACAAGCCCTTCGATCTGGCACTAGTTTTGTTGAGATTGGAGGACTTTGAAAATTTGGCCTTCCTGGTTCCTCCTGGATCACCATGTCTGTCATCGATGCTATCTACCATATGACATCAAGCCTTTCAAAGATGAGGTACTATGTGATGTGGCCTCACTTGAAGTTTGTGATGTTCTTTTAAGAAAACCATATATGTGGAAGCGTCATTCACAACATCATAGTTGTTGATGTATTTGTAACTTCGGAATGTATTCACTTGTATATTTCATATATTGTATTTCATTGGTCCTCGATGTTCTTATCGGGAGAATCATTAATGTAATAAAGTCATGTAAAGTCATAGAGGTTAACCCTCCTTGTTGATTGGGGGAAAAGTCCCCACAGTTGTGGGGCACTAGGGTTATTAAAATATCCTAGAGAAGTCGGCCTTGGTAAGTAATTATCAAGTCAGAAACTAGTATAAATAGAGAGTGAGCCTCTCTATTTGAGATACACACTCACCCAGCTATAGCGCATAGGTGAGAGAAGAGGAGCTCACACAAGTGAGAGAGAGAGAGAACAACTGTTGGAGATCATATTTTTGTCTTTAGGTTTTACTGCTGCCATTGGTGCTCATTCTATCTCTGAGGAATTTGCGGGGTTTTCTCTTTAATGGTTTCCCCGAGGAAAATCTTTGTGTCTATTGTCTCTTGTGATTGATTATTGTGCATGTTATTCTGTCAGATAATATCCTAAGATCATATTGCTTAAATGATAAAAATCTAGAATGGTATCATAGCTAACCTAAGAAGAAGACACTATGTAGTTGCAGAAGCTAGGGATTCTTATTTTTCGGGTCTCTCTCCACAATCCATCAGCAAAAGGAGGCTAGGATGACTCTCCATTAAAGGGCGCATCTTTCTGTCAAAGCAGAATATGATTCTGAGCTTTTTCAGTTTTTGACCTACCACTACATCGAGAAACTAGGGATTTTCACAGAAGTGGAATTTTTGAGTGAGCCCATCATAGGTTTACTCTCCTCCTCAAAATTGAATTTTAGAGACCAAGATCAAAGTTTTTGGTTGAGTAGAAATCTGGGAAAGTCAAGCCCTAATTTGCCCTGGAACCAAAAAACCAACACTGCAGAAGATTAGCTCCAGATCCAGTTTTTAGCTTCTCAAATTGGTAAGATCTAAATCTTTTGTATTTCCATTTCAGGTTCTCAGTTAAGATGTCTTATCACACCGAGCTTGATGAAAATCTTGGGGGCACTGATAACTTCCGAGCATGAAGTATAGAATCTCAGTAGTTCTTGAAGAAAATGAATTGGACTCTTACATCAGTGAGGAGGTTCCAGTTCCAAAGGGAGATGAGGCTAAGGCCTTACACAAGAAGAACTTGGTGAAGGCCAAGAGGATTATTTCTGATTCAATTAAGGATCACCTCATACCACAAGTGTCCTTCCTAAAGACACCTAAAGAGATGTTTGATGCCCTGACCAAGCTATTTGAAGGGAAGAACATAAATCGAAAGATGACCTTGAGAAATCAATTGAAGAAAGTGAAGATCCGGAATGCAAAGACCATACAACCATACTTTACAAGGGTCTCCCAGATCAAAGAACAACTTGAAGCAATAGATCAAGAAGTAGAGAATGCAGAAATTGTGATGACCACCTTGAATGGTCTCCCTAGGTCATGGGACTCTTTCATTCAAGGGATTTGTGCTAGAAGAAAGCTAGTCACCTTCAGTAGACTGTGGGAGGAATGCTCACAAGAAGAAGCTCGAATAGTAGCCCGAGAAGAAAAGATGGAAGTGAAGATCAACCTCTCACAGTACACTCCAAGAAAAGCAAAAGGGACTATCATCATCCCAAAGGTAAGCATTCTCACCAGAAAGATAATCCTAGAAGATCTAACAGAGATCTATCTAAATTCAGATGCTTTACATGTGATGAGAGAGGACACTTTGCTAGAGATTGTCCTAGAAATAGAGTAACTCTCACAAGAAGAAGGACAAAATAAAACATCATGCTCACACTGCAGAGGATGATGATACTCCCAGGAAGAGAGTCAAACAAGAAAGTGAAGATTCTTCAAGTGATGAAGAGTATGTTTTGATTTCTACTCTCATGGGAATTGTTAAACATGGAAGCAATGATTGGCTTATAGACAGTGGGGCTTCCAAACACATGATGGGATTAAAGGAATATTTTATGAAACTATTCAAACATGAATCACCCCACAAAGTAAAACTTGGGGATGACTACCAGTATCCAATAAAAGGTAGTGGTGAATCCTCCTATAATCTAGACTCTGGAAAGTCTACGAAGATGAAGGATGTCTTGTTTGTACCAAGACTAAAGAAGATTCTTCTCTCCATATCTGCATTGGATGCAAAATGCATAAGGGTTCCATTTGTAGATGGTCAAGTCCTTATGTGGCCAAAGGGAAAGACTATAGATGATGCAGTAGTGATTAGAGAGCAAGAGGGAGGCTTATACAAGCTAAAGGGCCAACCAGAACAAGCATTGGTCCATGACTCAGCAGAGCCAAATGAACTTTGGCATAGAAGGCTTGCACGTGTGCACTATAGGGCACTACCACTTGCAAGAAAAGTTGTTGAAGGTCTTCCAGAAATACAGGAAAAACATGAAGGATTTTGCAAAGGATGTGCGAAAGGAAAGAACACAAAGAAGACATTTCCAAGTAGCAATAGCAATGCAAAAGGAATCTTGGAAATCATCCACTTCGATGTATGCGATCCGATGTCATCTAGTTAATGAGTGGGTTTGTATACTATGTTTCTGTCATTGATGATTTTTCTAGGAAGACATGGATATACTTCTTGAAAAACAAAGATGAAGTATTCAGCAAGTTCAAAGAATTCAAAGCCTTGATTGAGAACCACATAGAAAAGAAAATCAAGATCTTTCGATCAGACAATGGCGGAGAATTCACATCAATTGAATTCAAGGAATTATGCAGAGATTCAGGGATTAAAAGGGAGTTGACTACTCAATATAATCCACAACAGAATGGGGTTGCAGAAAGGAAGAATATAATGATTATGGAAGTTGCAAGGGCAATGCTTCATGGTCGATCTTCCCATGCATCTATGGGCAGAAGCTGCTAGGACAGTTGTATATGTACAGAACCGTACTCCGCATATAGTACTTGAGAACAAGACACCTAAAGAAGTCTTCTCTGGCGAGAAACCAAAAGTCAGTCATCTCAGAATATTTGGTTGTCCAGTGTACATACACATTCCAAAAGAAAAGAGGAAAAAGTTAGATCCTTCACGAAAGAAGGGTATATTTGTGGGATATAGTGAAAGCTCGAAGGATTACATAATATACTTCCTAGGATTCAAGAAGATTGACTTCAGTAGAGACGTAACATTTGACAAAGACTCAGCTTACAACAAATCTAGAAAAAGACTTGTTGAAGACCCTGAAGAAGCAGAAGCATACAGAATTCAAAATACAACTATGAAGGATGCAACTCAAGATGAAGATCGAGAAATAGAAGAACCCCATGAAACAGTAGATCTACCCCAGGAGAAGAATCCTCACTAGAGGAAACCTGCATGGGTATGAGAGGCTATCCAAGGTGCAGGAAGATATGGGGCTCCAGAAGAAATGCACAGATAAAGGAAGAGAACTAGGTCCTACTCCGAATATCAAGCCCTATTATGTGACATCATTGATAAAGAACCTTCCAACTATGAAGAAGCGGCAGAGAAGAAAGAATGGAAGGATGCTATGATCAAAGAGCACTAGTCGATCATGAAGAATGATGTTTGGGATGTTGTCCCAAGACCAGAGGGGAAGTCTGTTGTGACTTCCGAGTGGATCTACAAGATCAAGCATGCTGCAGATGGCAGGATAGAGAAATATAAAGCAAGATTTGTGGCTCGTGGCTTCTCCCAGAAAGAAGGAATAGATTGTGAAGAAACCTTTGCACCTATATCCAGATACACTCCCATTAGATCAGTACCTGCTCTAGCTGCAGTAATGAAATGGATGATACACCAGATGGATGTCAAGACTGCTTTCTTGAATGGTGTAGTGGAAGAGGAAGTATATGTGGAGCAACCACTCGGTTTTGAGACACATGACAGGGAAAATCATGTGTGTAAATTGAAGAAAGCTTTGTATGGTTTGAAACAGGCACCCAGGACATGGTACGACAGAATTGACAGCTTCTTGATTGGACTAGGCTTTACCAAGAGTAAAGCAGATTCCAAACTTTATTATAAGGTTGAGGAAGGGAACCCTGTGATATTCCTACTGTATGTAGATGACAAGTTTGTAACAAGTGAGGATGGGTTGATTGCTGATACGAAGAGGAAGCTTGCTGCTGAGTTCGAGATGAAGGACTTGGGTATGATGCACTGCTTTCTAGGCATGGAGGTGTGGCCTAATACAGATGGAATCTCCCCAGGACAAGGGAAGTATGCAGTAGAGATCCTGAAGAGGTTCAGGATGATGGACTACAAGGCCGTGACCACACCTATGGCATCGAACCTGAAGCTATTGAGTGATGCTTCATCAGAGCCAGTTAATGCTATGATGTATTGTCAAATGATTTGGTCCTTGATGTACCTTATGAATACGAGACCAGATATTTGCTTTGTTGTGAACACATTGAGCCAGTTCCTGATAGATCCGAGACATGTTCACCTAATTGCTGCAAAGCATATTCTGAGGTACCTGAAGGGTAGAGTTGATTATGGGCTCAAGTATGGGGCGAATCAAAAGATTAACCTGGGAGGTTATGTTGATTTGGATTAGGCAGGCAGTGCCATTGATATGAAGAGAACTTCAGGGTGCTTCTTCAGTATGGGATCAGGTGTGATCTCTTGGTTTAGAAGGAAGCAATCCTGTGTGGCACTGAGCACAGCCGAAGCAGAGTATGTTGCAGCTTGTTCGGCTAGTTGTGAGGCAGTGTGGCTAAGGAAGCTACTATTTGATTTGTTTGATCTCTAGTTGGATGTTACTTGTATATATTGCGACAACCAGAGTTGTGTGAAGTTGTCAAAGAACCCGGTGTTCCATGACAAGTCAAAGCATATAGAGATCAAATATCACTATAACAGGGATATGGTGCAGAGAGGAGTAGTGAAGCTCCAGTATGTTGCAATGGACGAGCAGATAGCTGATGTGTTGACCAAGCCATTATCCAGAGTGAAGTTTGAGTACTTCAGGGAGAATCTTGGTGTTCTCCAAATCGAGGTTCCTTCCAAGGGGAAGTGATGAGTCTGTGTGCCTTTCTGACATGGTGGTAGGATTGGTTCCTCCCATGGTAAGAGGTAAGTGTAGAGCCCTTTTGACATGGCAGTAGGATTGGTTCCTCCCATAGTCAGATGTATTGCAGAGCCTTTTCGACATGGTGGAAGGTCGGGCCTCCCATGGTCGGATGTAAGTGACGAGCCTTTCCGACATGGTGGCAGGCAAGGCCTCCCATGGTCAGATGTAAGTGCTAAGCCTTTTTGACATGGTGGCAGGCTGGGCCTCCCATGGTCAGATCTAAGTGTTAAGCCTTTCTGACATGGTGGAAGGATGGGCCTCCCATGGTCAGATATAAGTGTTGAGCCTTTCTGACATGGTGGAAGGCTGGGCCTCCCATGGTCGGATGTAAGTGACGAGCCTTTCTGACATGGTGGTAGGCTAGGCCTCCCATGGTTAGATGTAAGTGCTGAGCCTTTTCGACATGGTGGCAAGCTGGGCCTCCCATGGTCGGATGTAAGTGCTGAGCCTTTTTGACATGGTGGCAGGCTGGGCCTCCCTTGATCAGATGTGAGTGCTAGGCCTTTCTGACATGGATGATGGATGCGTCCCTCCCATGGTCAGATATAAGTGTTGGGCGTGCCTTTCTAGCATTGATGTTGGATGTGTTCCTCCCATGGTCATATATAAGTGTTGGGCAGGCCTTTCTGACATGGATGTTGGATGTGTTCCTCCCATGGTCAAATATAAGTGTTGAAGAAGATGAAGACCTACATGGAGGCTAGGCCTACAACTAGCATGAAAAAGGGTTAGCTATGTAGAACTTCCTATGACGAGTAGAATTGAGAGATAGCACCATTTGATCGAGATAGCGGGAGCAATGATGATGATCCAATGATGATCCAGCTTTGATGATGATCCAGTGACAAAGACTTGTGCTGATGAATTGTGTCAAGAGAATACTTTCCTAGTTAAGAGGGAGTGTTGATGTATTTGTAACTTCGGAATGTATTCACTTGTATATTTCATTGGTCCCCGATGTTCCTATCGGGAGAATCATTAATGTAATCAAGTCATGTAAATTCATAGAGGTTAACCCTCCTTGTTGATCGGGGGGCAAAGTCCCCATAGTTGTGGGGCACTAGGGTTATTAGACTCTCCTAGAGAAGTTGGCCATGGTAAGTAATTATCAAGTCGAAAACTAGTCTAAGAGAGAGTGAGCCTCTCTATTTCAGATACACACTCACCCAGCTATAGCGCATAGGTGAGAGAAGAGGAGCTCACACAAGTGAGAGAGAGAACAACTGTTGGAGATCATCTTTCTGTCTTTGGGTTTTACTGCTGCCATTGGTGCTCATTCTATATCTGAGGAAGTTGCAGGGTTTTCTCCTTTATGGTTTCCTCGAAGAAAATATTTGTGTCTATTATCTCTTGTGATTGATTGTTGTGCATGTTATTCCCTCAAATAAGATCCTAAGATCATATTGCTTAAATGATAAAAATCTAACAATAGTTTCGTTCCAATTTGAGAGGATAACTTTATCGAATACCAAAGACAGTCACACCTACTATAGTCTCTTTGACCTCAACCAAGTAGTGTAGGAACATAATCTCCCACACTAAGAAATTTTCCCTCTTCACAATTGAATTTAAAGGTGAATATCAGATCATAGAGACCTCCAAAACCTTTGTACAAGGTCCCTCTACACAATAGAAACAAGAGAACACAAAGGCATTGTTGACTCGCTTATCTAGGTACCTCTACGATGCAAGGTCACACATTTAAGGTGCTCCTCTAGAAAGCAATCATCCACACTAGTTTAGACCAAGGATAAGAAGCCAACCAAAATTGTTGAATGTGTCTAGTGCATCCATCAATAACATTTACAACCCTGTAAGGATATCAAAGAAAGGCAACCTTTTCACCTCAACAAATGTCTCTATAGAAGCTCAACTCAACACACACTTTGACATATGATAAGGGTATTAACACAAAAGATACCACTGCTTCTTAAGGAGAGAGGACCGATCCATGTAGATATTGGTGGCCACCCACCTATTCCACTGGATCAAAACAACTTCTATAATTTGGCATTTTTTCGGGTCAAAGGACTACTGCAAATGGATCTTAGTGGACACTTCCCTATTCCATGAGCTCAAGACAAATTTTCAAGTTTGGTAGTTTTTACGTATTTCATGCCCAAAACTTCGGACGCCCTAAACGATGTGTTTTGGTGCCACATAATCCATTTGTTGCCAAATGTAGGACTAGATGGGTGAAATGTTTATTTCTCGGCTAGACCTTATAATCGGCCACTGAACACCCTAAACGAAGATCTATGCAAAATTTATGCCCCTGAGAAGATGACACCTCAACTAACCACCTCGGGGCCCACAAACCTTTTTACGGTTCATATCATAGGGTTAGGTTTTGGGATGTTTAGGGTTTTTTCACTCATGCTTATGATAAAAAGGCCTTCAACATCCTTTCGTAATCAACTTGTGATGAATGAGCGTAGCCAACGCATCTCTTCTTAGAGATATAGCTACCACCATTCTAGCTTCTTTTATTTTACAATATGTTATGTTTTGTTTATTTTATGGAATTTGAATTTAATGTGGCGTTGTGTTCCTTGCAATATATCTGCGTAGGTGATTATAAATATGCTCTTTCATTTTGTTCTCACATAAATCTGGATCATCAAGTTTTTCCAACAATACATTCTTATTGTCGATAATTTATTTAGTAAATAATATTACATTGCAATATGCTTTGTCTTAAAATGACACAAAGGGTTCTTTGCCAAAAATATTACACTTTGATTTTACGAAACTGTCGTATCTCCCTATAGGAACCCAAGATCTAAACATGGTCTTTGTAACCACACTGCTTCCTTACTCACATGAGTGGGTAAAATGTACTCAAGTTTTGTAGTTTAGAGCACAACTACAACCCATGTCTTGCTCATTTAGATAAATACTACATCAAATAGTTTAAGCATATAATGACTTGTGGATATCCGATGATTAAGATATCCAACCCAACTTGCATCAATAAAACTGTGTACATCCAATACTCTATTGTGTCCAGGCCTTCCTCGGCAACAAATTATATAATTTGTCATGCCACACAAATACCTAAACACTCTATTTACAATAGTGCCATGTTATTTCCTAGGTTTCGACATGTATATGCTCCAAACCAAGACTTCATGGGCAATTTTTTGTCTAGTATAAATCATGGCATTCATTAAACTTTCAAAACGCTTACATAGGGACATGAGACATGCCCGCTTATTGCTCTTGTGTCTTAATTCATTGGTATGCATATACTTTTACAAGCATATGAATAGGAGTCCATTCTTGCATCTTAAACTTGTATAAATAATATTGTCTCAACATATTTCCTTTGATTCGACCATAGTCTCATTTTTTAACAATCCCCCTTAATTCTCGTGTCCAAAATAAAATTCATAGCACCAAGATCTTTCATATAAAATTAAAGGTAATCAAGACTTGACAACCGTGATGATTTCCCCATTATTTCTAATTAATAACATATAATTAACGTACACCACCACCCACAATAAGTGATCACCAATGTATTTGGTGTACACATAGTTATCATATTTTCTTTTTGAAAAAGCATGTCCTAAAATATAAGTATCAAACTTCTTGCACCATGTCCCTGGTGAATGCTTGAAAACTAAGAAAGGATTTCTTTAACTTGCGCACTAAGTCCTTCTTTCATTTCACTATAAAACCTTCTGGAAGTGACATATAAATTTCCTCTTCCATATCCACATTTAGTAAGTTGGCTTCGCATCCACGTGCTCTACTTCGAGATCACATGCAATAATGATAGAAAAAATAAATCTAATAGAATTTGGCATAGTAACAAGTGAGAAACCTCACCAAAATCAAGTATGCCCCCCTTTTCTACCAATGAGCTTTGCACTTTTGCACTTTACGTTCGATGTTGAACTTTTTCTCAAACAACCATTTGCTACCAACCAGATTTCTTCTAGTAGGAAAATTGACATAATCCTATGTCACACTTTTTGCATGAGGCCTCCATTCCTTCAACCATGGCCTTTTTCCATAACTTTCCTTCCTTTGCATCAACCCCCTTTGTTGATGTATTTGTAACTTCAGAAGATATTGTGTATGGACCTTGAGGTACAACCTTTGTTGTAAGTCGAGAAAATAGTCCCTAGTGTAACATCATGTAATGTATTTTTGGAGTCTCTCTAGGAGAAGTCGGCCCTGTTAGGGTAAGAGGTTGGCCCCAGTCATGTATTTGGTCAATCACTTGAAAGGTATAAATAGGGAGGTGCCTTCCCTCATTTATACACACTTGCACTCACTCAAGTTCGCATGAGTAGAGAAAGAAAGACAAGGAGGAGAGATAGATAGCTGCAGAAGACTTCTTATCACTGGGTTTGTTCATCTTATGATAGAGTCTTTGTGACTGAACTATTATGAGGAAGTTTGCGGGGTTTTCTCCTTTATGGTTTCCCCAGTGAAAATATTTGTGTCTTGTATATCTGCTTTAACTTATGCATCTTGTTGTACTTGTTATTATTTCAGAAAAAAGACCTCAATAAAGTTAATTATATTAAAAACACTAACATGGTATTCGAGCTTCTACGAAAGAAAGCAATGCGTAGCAGTAGAAACTAGGGCTTCCTAGTTCAAGGTTTTCTCTCCACATATCATCAAGAAAAGAGGGTTAGGCTAACCTGCCTCAGTAGGGCACATCTTTTAGTGGAAGAAGTTTCAGATTTGAAGAAGTTTCATTTTTTACCTTGTCACTAGTGTCGGGAGAAACTAGGGTGTCATGTTTTGGAGGCTTCCCACCTCAATCTTCAGAAAAGGACCTAGCTGAGAAACGTGCCTCAAGGAGGTCCATCTTTCTATCCAAACAGAATTCCCAAACTCCAAGTTTGGAAAATAAGGGTTTCTCTCACAAACCCTAGGTCAACCAGGTTTGACACCTCAAATCGATAATATCTAGATCTTTACTATTTCCATTTGAGGTTCTCATTTGTAAGGATGAATCACCATACTCAGGTTGAGGACAAGCTTGGAGGGGTTGATAACTTCTGAGCATGGAAGTAAAAAATCTCCTTAGTCCTTGAAGAAAATGATTTGGATCAGTACATCAATGGAGAAGTTCCAGATCCAGAGGGAGATGAGGCTAAAAATACTCATAAGAAGAACTTGGTTAAATCCAAGAGAATCATTGCATATTCAATTAAGGATCACCTTATCCCCCATGTTTCATCATTCAAGACATTGAAGGAAGTATTTGATGCTTTGATAAAGATGTTCGAAGGAAAGAACATCAACCGAAATATGACATCGAGGAACTAGCTAAAGCATGTCAAGATACAAAACTTAGAGACTATATAGACCTACTTCACACGGGTTTCTCAAATCAAGGAACAACTTGAAGCAATTAAAGAAAATGTAGCACAAGGAGAGATTGTGATGACTACCTTGAATGGCCTCCCAAAATCACAGGATTCATTCATTCAAGCAATCTGTGCAAGAAGGAAACTGATCTCTTTCATCGGACTCTGAGAAGAATGTACACAAGAAGAAGCTCAACTCATAACAAGAGAAGAGAATATGGGAGCAACTAAATATCAAGCTCTTATTGTACACACCAGGAAGAACTTCAAGAATAAGAAGAAGAAGGAGAACTATAATCACAAGAAGAAGAAGGATAAGAAACAAAAGAAGTTCAAAAAAAAGATCCTTCTAACATTCAATGCTACACTTGTGATGAAAAGGGACACATTGCAAGAGACTATCCCAATAGGAAGAAAAGACAAAATGCTCATACCACCAAAGATGACGAACCAACAAACAAAAGATTCATAAGAGAGGAGAATGATTCAAATGAAGAGTATGTGCTAATCTCAGCACTTGCAGGCACTGTTTCACATGGAAGCAGTATTTGGCTTGTGGATAGTGGGAAATCTAAACACATGACTGGATATAAAAAATCATTTGTTAACATGTCTGAGCATGAGTCACCTCAGAAGGTAAAACTTGGGTATGCTTATCAATACCCCATAAAAGGGAGTGGAGAAGCTTCATACAAGCTAGACTCCGGGAAATCCGTAAAGATGAAGGATGTGCTATATGTTCCATGACTGGAGAAGAATCTCCTCTCCATCTTTGCACTGGATACAAAGGGAATGAGAGTTGCATTTTTCAATGGCCAAGTTCTAATGTGGCCTAAAGGAAGGACAATTAAGATGCAACAGTGATTGGAGAACAAGACGATGGCTTGTACAAGCTAAAGGGATAGCCTGAACAAACATTGGTTCATGAGTCAATAGAACCAAGTGAACTATGGAACTGAAGGCTTTCACATATGAACTACATAGCACTACCAATTGCAAACAAAACAGTCTCAGGAATTCCAGAAATCCATGAAAAGCATGAAGGCAATTGCAAAGGACGTGCACAAGGGAAGAATGCAAAGAAGACATTTCCCAGCAGTGAAAGTAAGGCTAAAGGAATACTGGAGATAATACACTCAAATGTATATAGACCCATGTCTTCTAGCTCATTAAGCAGGTATGTGTACTATGTTTCCTTTATAGATGACTTCTCATGTAAGACTTGGATATATATTTCTTGAAAGGGAAGAATGAAGTATTTAGTAAGTTCAAGAAATACAAAGCCTTGGTCGAGAACCAAACTGAAAGGAAGATCAAGACTCTGCGGTCAGATAGCAACGAAGAGTTCACCTTAGAAGAATTCAAGGAACTCTGCAGAGAGTCCGGTATTAAGAGGGAGTTGAGCACTCCATACAATCCTCAGTAGAATGGCGTTGCAAAATGAAAGAACCGTACCATAATGGAAGCAACGAAAGCAATGCTTCATGTTCGGGATCTTCCAATGCACCTTTAATATGGGAGGAGGAAGCAATAACGACTGTGTATGTATAGAACCACTCCTCATCGAGTAATTGAAAAAAAGACTCCTGAAGAGGCTTTCTTAGGGGAGAAACCAGAAGTCAACCATCTTAGAATATTTGGTTTCCCGGTGTACATACATATGCCAAAGGAGAAGAGGACCAAGATCGATCCTTCTAGGAGGAAGGGTATATTTGTAGGATATAGTGATACATCAAAGGCCTAAAAAATATATTTCCTAGGATTCAAGAAGATCAAGATAAGCAGAGATGTAACCTTCGATGAAGACTCAACATTCTCTAGATCCAGGAGGCTACCTATTGAAGAGGTCAAGGAACCTACAAGAACGAGAATCCGAGGTACGAAATTTGTATAAGCAATTCTAGAAGACCATGAAGATCATGACATGGCAGAACCACAAGGGCCTGTATATACACTTCACGAGAAATGACTCCCACAAGAGGAAACCAACATGGGAATGGGAGCTCATACAAGAAGTAGAAAGGTATGGCGCTCCAGAAGGAATGCATAGAGAGAGAAAAAGGGAAAATCCCTAAAACAACTATGTGGCACTTCTATGTGACATCATTGACAAGGAACCTTCCATTTATGAATAGGCTGCATAAAATAAATAAAGGAAGGATGCCATGATCGAGGAATATCAGTCGATTATGAAGAATGATGTCTAGGAGATAGTTCCTAGACCAGAAAGGAAGTTTGTTGTGACTTTGAAGTGGATCTACAAGATCAAGCACGCTGCAAATGGCGGCATCAAGAAATAGAAGGCAAGATTCGTAGCACTAGGCTTCTCACATAAAGAAGGCATAGACTATGAAGAGACATTTGCACTCATAGCGATGTACTCTTCCATTAGATCTATACTTGCATTGGATGCAATTATGAGATGGAAGATACACCAGATGGATGTCAAGACAACATTCTTGCATGGTTTAATTAAGGAGGAAGTGTATGTAGAATAGCCACAGGGATTCGAGACACAATACAAGAAGACTCATGTGTGCAAATTGAAGAAGGCCTTGTATGGGTTGAAACAGGCACCCACGACATGGTACGCCAGGATGAATGGATTCCTGATGAGCTTGGGCTTTATTAAGAGTAAAGCGGACTCCAACCTTTACTTCAAGGTTGAGGGCAGAAGACCGACGATGCTCCTTCTATATGTCGATGACTTGTTCCTAACAGGAGAGGACAAACTCATTATAGATGCAAAGAGGAGACTTGCAACTGAGTTCAAAATGAAAGGACTAGGGATGATGCACTACTTCTTATGCATGGAGGTGTGGCAGAGTACAAATGGGATTTTCCTTAGTCAAGGAAAGTATATAGTGGAGATTCTGAAGAGATTGAGAATGTTGGAATGCAAGGAGATAACCACACATATGGCATCAAACTTGAAGCATCTATGTGATGCTTTATCAGAGTCGGTTAATGCCACGATATATTGTCAGATGATTGGATCATTAATGTACCTGATAAATACGATACCAGACATATGTTTTGCGGTGAACACACCGAGTCAGTTCCTGACAGATCTAAGAGATGTTCACCTGGTTGCTGCAAAGCATATATTGAGGTACCTAAAAGGTACAGTGGATTATGGGCTCAAGTAGAATGTGAATCACAAGATTAACCTACACAATTATGTAGATTCTGATTGGGTAGTTAGCACCACTGATAGGAAGAGCACTTAAGGTTGTTGCTTTAGTTTGGGATTTGGTATGATCTCTTGGTTTAGAAGGAAGCAGTCTTGTGTGGCGTTGAGCACAGCCAAGGCAGAGTATGTTGCCGCTTGCTCAGCTAACTGTGAGGCAGTATGGCTGTGAAAGCTATTGTCTGATTTGTTTAATCTCCAATTAGATGCGAATTGTATCTTTTGCGACAACCAAAGTTGTGTGAAGCTGTTGGAGAACCCAGTGTTCCATGATAAGTCGAAGCACATAGAGATCAATTTCCATTATATCAAAGATATGGTGTAGGGAGGAGCAGTGAATCTCCAGTACGTGGCAATGGACGAGCAGATAACCGATGTGTTGACCAAGCCTTTAGCTAGAGTGAAGTTCAAATACTTCAAATAAAGACTTGGTGTGATCCAGAATGAGACCCTCGAAAGAGGGAATTATGAGTTCTAGCATAGCTAGTGAGACAGGTTGTCTAAGTGTAAAATCCTGGGGAAGGTCATAGGTTGCTCGGATGTAATCAGTCATGTTGTGACTCTATGCTATAAATAAAAAGAGACCAAAAGATGCAGATGCATGATATCTCATATGGGAAATGAGACAGGTTGTCTGAGTGTAAATAAGATCCCTAGCGTGATACCCAGGTTACTCAGATGTAATTAGTCTTGTAGGTTGTCTAAGTGTAGATACGAGCCCTGGTGTGATATGCAGGTTACTCGGATGTAATCAGTCTTGAGACAGGTTATATGAATGTAAATATGATCCCTGAATGTAAATGTGATCTCTCTCTCTCTCTCTCTCTCTCTCTCTCTCTCTCTCTCTCTCTCTCTCTCTCTCTCTCTCTCTCTCATTTATACACAATTGCACTCACCTCAAGTTTGCATGAGTAGAGAAAGAAAGACAAGGAGGAGATATAGATAGTTGCAAAAGACTTCTTATTACTAGGTTTGTTCATATTATTATACAATCTGTGCAGCTGAACTATTATGAGGACGTTTGCAGGGTTTCTCCTTTATGGTTTCCTCGATGAAAATATTTGTGTCTTGTGTATCTGCTTTATCTTATGCATCTTGTTGTACTTGTTATTATTTTAGACAAAGATCCTAGTCAAGTAAATTATATTAAAAACACTAACACCCTCCCCGAATAGTTCTAGGACAATCATCAATGACATATAAAACAAAATCAAAATTAATGTTAGGTGGACTATGCCTTTTGATTTGCCTCAAGGATGGGGTATGCGGATCCTCTTTATTTGGTTCATCATCTTTTATTGAGTTTAATTCTTCATCTTTTGCCTCAAACTACATCCTTTTTGGTTGTTCTTCTTACTTGGGACCACTTTTAACCTCTTTAAAGATTACATCTCATTTATAAAAACTCTTTGTTGTTCATGGGATCCAAAACCTAAAGCCTTTTACAACGTATTTATAACAAACAAAGGTACATTTCATGTGTATTGTCCACCTTACTCATTTTCTAATTTAGAACACGCACATAAGCATCACAACATAAAACCTATGTTAAGAGAGGGTTTCTTACCAATCCATGCCTCATTTGGAGTTTTACCAAACACCGATGTTGTAGTAAATGACCTACAAGGTAACATGTAGCATCCATTGCCTCTACCTGTAATTTTTGTGTTAAACATACACCATTGAACAAACTCGTTACCTTTTTCCATCGATGTTTCCTTCATTCTTTTTACAAATCCACTATGTTGATGGTTGTATGGAGTTGTCTTTTTCCTTTCTATCTTGCACTACTTACACAAAATTCCTTTAATTCATTAACAAAGAACTCTCCATCGTTACTGGTTCTCGACACCTTTATCTTATTTTTTGTTTGGCTTTCCACAACATCCTTCAACTTGTTGATTTTTTTGAAAACCTTGAATTTGTGTGGAGGAAATACACCAATGTATTCGTTAAAAAATCATCTCTAAATGAGATAGTATAGAGACTTACCCAGTGATCAAAGAGGCACATGCCTAAACACATCACTATGTATTAACTATAATATATCTTTTACTCTTTTGTCATTGGTAGGGAATTTCACTTGATGCAGTTAATCATAAACACAATGTTCATGGAGATAACAAAATTGAGTAGAAACTAGAAACCATACCTTTATTGTGCAAAATCAAAGCCCAACTTCTCCAACATGTCCCAAGCTTTGATGCCAGATCATTTCCTTCTCTCTAAGGACAATATAGGGGTCTTATTTACTTCTTTGCTCACCTTGGGATCAATAAAACAATTACACCCATCAATCATAATGATAATGTTATAATATGAACTCCCTTTGAAAAAACCATCAATCCTCAGACCATATTGTCAATTTCCTTTTCAAATATAGTTAGTGCACCTACAACACTTAGCTTACTCTTAGATATTAAGCACATGGATGGCCTTGGAATATGTATAACTCCAAGGAGGGTTTTAACCCCTCCATAGTTTAGCAATAACCCAAACTTTCCATGTCTTTTAGTTTTGGCTATTGAGTCATCCTTAGGAAGACATACTTCTATTATACTTTTCATATTCACAAAACCACTCCTTGTGAGGAGTCACATGAAAAGAAGCACCCGAGTCAATCTACCATACACCATTATATTAATGTGTACTTGTAGATGCTAGGTACACATCCCCTCATTCTTTTGTGGAGGTATTCATTTCCATGGAAGGGGCGTCATTTGATAACCTTTGTCACTATCCTTAAATCTACATTTTTTCTTCACATGCCCACTTTTATTGCATTTCTAACATTTCCTTATGAGATTTTCTTTTCCCGATTGAATTTAATATGTCCCCATTATTTATTTATTTATGTCTTGGGAATGACCTCTCATAAATGATGCATCCTTAGTTATGATCTCCATGGATTTTTGCCTCATTCCTTCTGATAACAAGGATGCAACTACATCCTCAAGCTTTAATGCAAATTGAGTAGTACTGCCAATGGATTGAACAAATGAATATAGCAAATAACATAACATACTAATGCACTTGTTGTTTTTTAGACATTTGAATATCAATGAAGGTTAATTAACTTACCACAATGTTAAAAGCATCAATATGCACTGTCACAAAGTCACCATCATTCATTCTAAGGAGGCATAACTTCTTTCAAATAAATATTTTGTTTACCAAGGATTTTGACTGATACGTAGCCCCAAACTTCTCCAATAGTTCCTTAGCATTGAATTCTCTTGAGACATTTAACAACACCGAAATTGAAGGACATATCTAGATAGTACTCTTTGCCTCCCTAATCATCGTTTTCCATACTCATGGGTTTGTTTCTAGACACAACAACTCGTTGATCTTTGTACACAAAAAGATCTTCCATTTTAAGCTTCCATAGCTTGAATCTTTGGCCTTTACACTTTTATATCTCCAACCATGAATTGCTTTCCATTTCACTTCACCCACAAAGAGCCCCCATGCAATAATAGGTTTATTGGAAACCCTTGAGATAAACTTGCTCTTCAAATAATGAGCAAAACCCTGGAAACTAAGGCATCTGTTTGAAGCCAGTAAGCATGATCCAATACCAAATGAATGATTTGATAAACCTATTTAAGAAAGGTAATACCAACAAATTCTTAAAACACAAAGAAACAATGGTACATATACACAATATACACATTTTACCATGGAAACCCTTAACCGTGAAAACCAACAAACTTAGAGACACACCTAAGTTCTCGTTGTATCAAGAATTTTTTTTTAACTATACACTATATAAGCATTCCATAATCTCACTCAATGCTAATTTTCTAACGATATTGGATTACAATGGTTATAATACCATGGGATAAAACCACCTGAAATCGTGTTGGGGGGCGCAATATATACTTGCAAATGCTACAACAACACATCTGACATATATTGGATACTCACTTTCAAGCAAGCCACACTAGACAAGAATTGTTAAATTGTATCAATCCTTTCTATAGCTAAAGATAAATCCTTATTCAATACCATCTAAAGAAACTACATCATCCATGGGGAAAATAAGAAACCAAGGCACTTAAAAAGAACATAAGCAAAGGTTAAAACATTACGACCTCTTAAATTTCTTAACAAACTAGGTAGGCTAACATTGAACCTAAGTACTTACAATGAACAAGAACTATATGTCATTGGAAAATGCACAAGGGAAGAGGGAAGTCTGCAATTATAATATTGGAATATTCAACACCACTCAACCAAAGCATCATATCACTAAGAAAGAAGTATTAGCAATTATTAAAGGAACAAGGACATTTAAATCCTTGTTAACCTCGATAGAATTCCTCATATAGATAAACAATAAGAACTTGGACAAGGTTTCAAAGATTGAATAATGATCCACCAACTATTTAGAGGAAGGCCAATCAATTGGTACATGGAACTCTCTTGGTACTCCCACATTGTAATCCATGTGATGGAAAAAGACAACCTCATTGCTTGTATCATTACTAAACGTATCAAAATCAATCAATCATAGCCTCCTTGTGTGCCACCATAAATAATTTAAAAACTAACTTTTCTTATAAATAAAAGTACGGGAATAGATAATGAGAGTCGTGCTTTTCTCATTAGCAAATGCTCGATGAAGTTCTAAACATAGACAATTTTCTTATTTGGATCCATTCAAACAAGGATATATTACCTTCTTGAACATTTATTTATTTTTCTCTTGAACCATATGACATATTTAATTATTATGAAAAAATAACTTTATGAATATGCGTATGAAAGTTTTTTTTTTCAGACGAAAAAAGGCATTCCTTGTTATTCAATTGAATCAAAGGAACTTGGTACATCAACAAAATACAACAGTCCAAAACCTATGGAGCCAGTAACAATCAACGGTACATCAAGAGGGAAAACACTTCCACTGAGACTAACTACCAGAGTATGGGCATCATATACAAAAAGGTCCTCTCATAAATGTGGCCACTTAGTCATATGTCCTTACAGAAAATAATAAGAACCCAAAAACACTATCCATGTAAGGGCTAGTTACACTCAAAAGCCAGAGACATAACTAATTAGCTTAACCAAAAAATTTCACAAATCAAGAGTTAAAGTTATAATTCGTATACAAGAGAATATGTGTATGAAAGTTATAATTCAAATCTTTTGTATACAAGAGACATTATGAAACATGACTTATAACTAAATGAAATAGCTTATACGTAGATCGACACCTTTAACATTTTTTTTTCCGATAAATGTATGTATTGAAATTGTTTGAAATCATCAATATGATTATGAACACTTAATCCAAGATATGTCCTTACTATTTTGTGGGACCTTCCACATATAAATTGGATTTTCAGGGAAGGGAAAGCCTAGTTCCATTAGTCTAGCAAAGGGTGTAGCATGGAGGCCAACCAATAGTTAGTACTAGCCCAAACCCCTCATTTGGATTTGACTCTAAATAATATTGTATATAAAGTGGCAAGGAATTTAGGTTTGAGGGTAGGAGCCAACTGTGGGGCAATATGCAACAATATATCATTCTCCTATCTAAGAATAAGGCTAGGATCGACACCTGGTTTTCATCTCAGTCGTCATATCAAAGCAATTTCCCAAGTGAAGCATTCATACAGTGGTTGGGATTTCCAGAGTTCTAAAAAAGAAAAAGAAAAGTGGTAAGGAATATGTTTGTGGTTAACATGTAATCCCCACTATCATTTGTCACATCCTATGTTGAGTAGATTTTTAGAAGGTTAATTGTCCTTCCCATATACACTATATATTTACGAATCCCTTAACATTTGGACATGATTTGATTAAGAGTACTTTATAAATTGGTATGAGGCCTCATTTGCAAAGCACACATGAGAACATAACTTCATATTAGAGGGCTCTATGGATTGTCATTAAGAGCTACGTGCTTCATTCCTTACGCAAGAATGAGGATACGCATAAGCAAATTTTGTCAATGGAGGGAGCAACCTTGATATTACAATTGTTGGTTTTCTTACTTTTATTGTGATTTACATGTTAGTTCTACATATATCATTACAAGCTTGTTTACTTTTGAGATAACAAAAGATTGGGGTAAAAGTTAAAAAAGTTATTGAGACCTAGTACTTATAAAGTGGATAACTAATTGAGATCAAGGGACAATTAAGTAAGAAGGTTGTTTATTTTTGAGACCTAGTATTTATAAAGTGGGTAACTAATTGAGATTAAGAGACAATTAAGCGAGAAGGTTATTTATTTTTGCCTCGAAGCAAAAATTATAGATAAAATAGTATCCCTAATCTTAATATTTGGTTGTCAATTTTATCATACTTTTATAACATTATTTTAATAATATTTGATGAAATTCCACTTAACCCATTTAACATATTCTTAAAATGTATTAGGCTTCCTAGTATTGTTGTAAAATCAAATCTAGAAAGCCAAACACCTTTGCCATGATCAAATCTAGAAAGCCAAACACCTTTGCCATAGATTATTCTTAACCCACTTTATAAACTTTCTTCTTCTTCAATACATTTCAAAAATTATTTAAATAAAAAATGGCAAAAAAAGATACACATAGGACCCACTAGAAGACCTGACCTTTTTAAATCTTGACTTCGAGAGAAAGTTAAACATAATAAGATATCTATATACTTTATATTTGAAAAAGGTGTGAAGAAGGGTGGAGTGTTCTCCCACATGAAGCCTTAAATAACGCAAATGGTTTCGTAATCCCTATTTTTACCCATCACATCAAAACATTTTTATCATTATTAGATTTCCAGTCCCTTTCCAAATTCGTAAAACAATAGAACACCAAATCTAACGTGGGCAGGAAGACTCCGAACCTTGCCTCGATAAGCCGACATTCTGTTCGGGCCTGAGGCTCGGCACCTCTGAACCTACTCAACGGCTCTATAACCCTTTCCCGCCTTCCGAAAAGTTCGTAGAGCAATGAAGTGAAAGAGTAAAACAGTTGAAGCTCAACTTGCTGAAGATTTTAGTAGGGTTTAAGCTGCCTGTCTCTACAGACTTGCGCATTTGGAGAGCGGGCTGCTCACCCAGACTGCAGATTCGAGTACCCAATGGCGAGGCAAGCCAGTTCCCCAATCGCCCTTTGTTATTCATTTCTAATTTCACTCCAAAATTCTGCTCAGCATTTTGCCCAAATGTTGTATTTTCTCATTTTATCATCCAAAAATGGAAGTTTCTAAAAAACATTTGGTATCATTGCTGTTTTTCGTTCGTTTTCATGTCGTTTTAAAAATATTATTGAGTTGGGTTTATACCCACATTGCCTTCTGTTATCATTGCTCATGTCACTTCAGAAATCTGCTTAGTAATAATCCCGAAGTAGTAGTTTAGTAAATAAGTTTAGCTTCTTAAGGGCAATCTGGGATTTTGGTTTTAGTTTTTTGGACATAGTGTGTGCAATGGCTAGATTCAATTTCATTTACTTGCAGTGCAACTGTGGAATTGCTGAAAACTCTGTCTCAGGCCTCATGCTAAACAGAGGGAAATTCTGTTACCCAATATTGTCTAGAGAGGTTTATGAGGGAGTGATTACTATCTAGTGAACCCAGGTCTCTGTACTTGTGAAAATGAGTCCAGACCAGAAACCAAATTGGGTCCGCCAAATCGGGATCAAATCAGGGAGACAGAAGCAGGGGATATTAATTTTCTTGGTACAACTCTGTGAAAACGAGTCCAGACAAGAAACCTAGCCGGGTCTGCCAAATCGGGGTCAAATCTGGGATATTATTATATTTGTCATAACTCTGTGAAAACGAGTCCAGACTAGAAACCAAATCGGATCTGCCAAAATGGGATTAAATCAGGGAGACAGAAGCAGGGGATATTCATTTTCTAGTCTTAACTAACCTACCCAGTACAAATTCAAACAATACACATTTCAAGTCTATTTAGCATACATTATAAACGAGCCAATCTTAGAAAGTTCTGTGGATAAGTTGTAAACAGTAATCGTGCTTTGCACAAATGTTAAATGTTGTATTGGTTGCTTGGAGATAGACTTATATGGGAGTGTCACTGGATCAGGGTAGGGGTCCATAACAGCATGATATCTGTTGAAAACAGATCTAAATTACACCATTCAGAGAAATCAAAATAAAATTTCCCCTCGTTCTTAATATCTGTAGACGTCTCTAACATCCGAATGCCGATACCAGTCTCTGGACCCGTAGAAGGAAGGAGGTTTCATTAATGCAGAACGGAATCCATCTTTGCCCGTCTGTGTTACGAAAGCGTGTAGGCAAAACATATCTGTTTCTCCTAGCACATGGCATTTTTGCCTTTTCTATGCACAAAGTTGCAATTCTACTCTACCAAGGCAATTATGGTTTGGAAAAAGTATTAAGGGAAGTATAGTTTGGAAAAAGTATAAATTGAGAGTGGTAAGATATATATATTTTAATTAGAAGTATAGTTTGTAATATTCAAGAGAATTTATAGTTTGGAAAAAGTATTGGAATATTTAAGGGAATTATAGTTTGGAAAACGTATAAATTGAGAGGGGTAGGATATATATATTTTAATTAAAAGTATAGTTTGGAATATTCAAAGAAATTATGGTTTGGAAAAAGTATTGGAGTATTTAAGGGAAGTATAGTTTGGAAAAAGTATAGATCCAGAGGGGTTATATATATATATATATATTTGAATTAGAAGTATAGTTTTGAATATTCAAGAGAATTATTGTTTGGAAAAAGTATTGGAATATTTAAGGGAAGTGTTGTTTGGAAAAAGTATAAATTGAGAGGGGTAGGATATATACATTTTAATTAAAAGTATAGTTTGGAATATTCGAGTGAATTATGGTTTGGAAAAAGTATTGGAATATTTAAGGGAAATATAGTTTGGAAAAAGTATAAATCCAGAAAGGTAAGATATATACATTTTAATTCCAGTTATAGTTTCATAAAAATATAAATTTAAAGGGATAAAATATATATATTTTAATTAATAATATAAATAATACATTTTTTATTATAAAGAAAGAATACTATAAATTTATATCCAAATCAAGAAATTAAAAAAAATAACATATATACACTTTGAACAATGAATTTTTTATTGTAAACCAGTGAACTCATACCACTAAATTGTAGCCATAACATCTACTTCCTGTATATAACTAAGAAAAAGTTTAAGTTTTGTTGCAACAAAACAACGTTCATAGGAAAACATACAAGGAAAGTTTTTGTAATGGGGTTTATCGTTAAGGGCCCACGACACCCTCACACAACATGGCAAGTGGTTTATAATTTATAAAATACCCGATCTTTCCTTGATTTTCAATCCTTTCATTGGAGTTTTGAAAATTGTTTGGTTTATAGTTTATAAAATACCAGATCTTTCCTTGATTTTCAATCCTTTCATTACAAATTGGAGTTTTGAAAATTGTTAAGAGTAGGAGGATACATCAATAATCTTAATTTAAAAACATACAAGGGAAGGTTTTGTAATGAGGTTTATCCTTAATGTCCCAAAACACCTTCTCACACAGTATGGTAAGTCGTTTATAAAATACTTGATTTTTTCTTAATTTTCAGTCTTTTTATTATATATTAAAGTTTTGAAAATTATTTATAGTAAAATAAAACATTAATAAAAAAATGGAATTATGTATTTTTTATTTAAAAAATCAGATGTAACTTTTAAATAATTAATATTATAATTTCAATTCAATTTCATCTCTCTACGTCTTTTTCAAAGTCACCAAGACATGTAACCTGCTTTGTATATACATTATATAACATATCTTTCATGCCTTGCTCTTTGGAAAAATCTATATTTAATTTATATTAATATTTAATAAATATAAAGTATTGAGTATTATATAAAGTAAAATTGAGTATTAAAGGTAGGGAATGTGCTTCCACACTCTCTAGATGTGAATGTGGGTATTCTATTGGGACATCCTAAATGTTATGTTTCGAGGAAAACACATGGACATACAAAAGGAGAATGCTCCTTTTCCTGTCCCCTTTGTCTTTGTCGTGGTTGTGTGAGAGGGGTTGGCAATGTGGGGTTATGTCTTTGTCGTGGTTGTGTGAGGGGGGTTGGCAATGTGGGGTTATGTTGTGTGAAACAACAGGTGGCGTGAGATTAGTGGTTGTGTGAGAGGGGTTGGCAATGTGCGGTTATGTTGTATGAAACAACAGGTGGCGTGAGATTAGTGGTTGTGTGAGAGGGGTTGGCAATGTGTGGTTATGTTGTGTGAAACAACAGGTGGCGTGAGATTGTTTTGTGTGAGGGGGTTTCAGTTTACATAAAACTGTGTCAAACCTAGGTCCTAAACCCATCACCCTTGTGAGCTGCGAATGACTTCAAGCTTGAACTCGTGGGCGATGTATTAGTGAGAGGCTTCAGTCGATGGTTGTGTGCTATACTTTATCCTTCAACTCGTGACTGCTGAAGTGTTCAATAGGTGATGGTGCTCTATAGTGGATAGTGAAGACATTGCTGCTGGACAATGCTGAGTTGGAGGCATTGCTGGTGATCTGACTCTTTAAGTCTTCTGACATTTAAAATTTTGGATCTTGATATATAGGATTGAGAGTTCACACGAGACATTATTGGACAATGTTAAGTTGGAGACATTCCTAGAAACTTGATTCTTTAAGTCCGGTGACATTTAAAATTTTGAATCTTGATGTATTACATTGAGAGTTCACATTTTTTATTTCAATATGATTGTATTTTGCTTTTTCACACATGTTGTATAATTGTATTAGTTATCAACATATTTTAACACTTAGATCTATAAGATTATATTTTCTGATTTTTCAGTTTTCTAAATATAATAAAAAGTACAATGATGATAAACTAATTTTAATTTACCTTTTTTAATTTTAATTTAAAATTTCTAATTCTAATTTACCTTTTTTAATTTTAATTTAAAATTTTTAATATTTTAGGTAGAATCCTTAGGTTGAAGACCCCAATGTCCCCATTGATGTTCCCTTAGATGCATTTCTTCGCTTCCATGTCCATGCTTCTTTGAAAACTTGGTAGAACATGCATATTTGTTATGTAGATATTACTTGAACATAGAGTATGGAACAATCCTTTTTTTAGACAAAAACGGTTTTGGTTTAGATTATAAAAACTGTGGAGAAGCCACTGAAAGAAATACAAATTTCTGATTTTTAAGAATACCAGAGAAGACTATGCCAACTATTTCTAGAGCAACCTTGCCCCATCAATTTGACAAAAATACGATCAAGGAGCTGTAAGGGCCTCGCTTCTTAAGGCGGAATAGCTGTATAAGGATGAAGATTAATGTAGATCTCATTAATGCATAATGCAATAGCCTTATTTGCTGCTAGATTCGCTTTGCCATTCAACTCACGGAGAATATGAAAGAACTCTAGATGTCGAAATGTTCTTGAAATAGAGAGAATTCTTTTGATCAGTTTGGTTAGCCTTAAATTTTGACATTGAATTGTTTCATTCATAGCCTGTATTATAATTCAAGAGTCTCCAAGCACAATGGCTTCTTCAATCCCCATGGCTTCCAATTGCTTAAGACCATGCCATAGACCATAAGCTTCAACCATGTTGTTTGCGTCTTTTCCTATATTCCAGTAATATTCAGTTTCAATCTTCCCTTCAGGACAAATGATGACCCCTCCTCCTCTCGCCGCTCCCGGATTCCCTTTTGAAGCTTCGTCAAAGAAGAGCTTAAATATTTTCCTCTCTTTCATCCAAATTTCACACTGAGATTGGTCCATTCTCAATTCCCTAACTTCCAATGATCTCTTAACCATAGTTGTGTCTAATTCAGAAATGTTGAGGGACTGCAACCAACTAACTTCATCTGGCAAAAGCTTGGTCTAGTTCTTCGGCAACAAGGACGCGTTCAAATTTTTTCCCATGAGTGTTTGCGTTTTAGTAGCAATCTGTTATGGAGATTGGGCCTTGTCTTTGAAGACTCTTTGATTTCGTTCAATCCAAATATGCCAAAACATTACTTTTGGTAGCGTCATCCAACAATTTTTAAAACCTGTTTTTTTTTCCATGCTACCTTGATACGTTCGATCCCAGCTGGCATAACACTGCTTAATACTGCTTGGCAGATCCGAATTGCCAAACCAACAATGAATTAATAGATCCCAAACCTTACGGGAAAAGGAGCAGTTTATTAGCAAATGGTGGTTGGTTTCTTTGCTTTTATTGCACAACGGGTAGCGGAATAGCCCAACAAGACCTCTTTTTTCTAAATTGTCACCGTTTAAAATACTTCCATGCACAAGCGTCCAACTAAACATGTCAATTTTTGGTAGACTCTTCACATTCCAAACCGATTTCTAGATCCTTGGGTTGTTGGGCACGTTTGGAAACGCAATTTTTTTTTGTATCCTTACGCAAATGTGTAATCCCTAGAGCTGCCCCCCAACTGCGCCTATCTCTTACTCTACTGGCCAATGGCGCTGCTCCTGCTAGTTGTTCAAGAAACCATGTCTTTTCCGCTTCAATTTCCATAGGGCAATTTGGAAGAGACCAACAATGCCAACGATGAGGTGGGATGGGATCCCAGCTGGAAATACCCCATGGAGTCGTTTTGCCTTGACTATCTAACCATCCTTTGAGATCAAGTAGATAGGAGAAAGGCGACTTCCCTAGTATGGAATCCTACCAGATTCGTACATGCTTGCCATTGCGAGGTATCCAGAAGAGTTCATCTTTAAAACGAGGTAGAGCTTTCTTGTAGAGAGAGAATATGGGAGAACCTTGCTTAATCATGGGCTCAGAATCCAGACACGTTAGCCTTGAGCCTGAAAAATATTTATGTTTGAGCACCTGGAAACTCCAGGAAGGCTTCGTTTCAAACAAATTCCAGAGAAGTTTTGCTCCCATCGCCAAATTCTAGAATTTTAAATCTCTAATCTGAAGATCTCCTTCCATCCTAGGCAATTTGATTTTCTTCCAGCTAACAAGAGCAAATTTCTTTTCTCCCTTGTTTTTCCCTCCTTGCCAGAGGAAGGATCTTAGCAGGCTTTCAATATTGGCGAGGATTCTGGAAGCAACCAGCAGAATTGAACACTGGTATAATGGAAAGCTATTTAGAATGGCCTTTATCAATACCATTTTCCTTGCTGAGTTTAGCCAAACCGCTCCCCAGGCTTGGATCGTTTTCTTGAGTTTTTTAATCAGCGGGTTCCAATCAGAGGTTTTTGGCTTGCTATTAAAGATTGGGATCCTCAGATATCCAAAGGAATCCCAGGTTGTTACTCCCTCAATTCCTAAAATGTGTGATATTCCGGACATCTCTCTAGGATTTATATTCCAACTATAAATCTTGCTTTTTCGTAGATTTAACTTGCTGCCATATGCTTGGCAATAGGTTTCCAATTCAACCTTGAATCTTTTCGCTATAAGCTAACTGGCGCCTCCTAACAAAATAACATCATTTACAAACTGTGCGTGGTTAATGTCTTTAGTTCCTCGAGCCATTTTGATGCCTATTAATTCTCGATCCATCATGGCTTGCTCGAGTTGTAGACTCAACATCGAAGCTTGGATTCCATAAAGTAGTGGAGAGAGCAACTTGAAAGAAGGTTGCAACTCTTCCATTTACGAGGGGAGCAATCCAAGGGTCGCTTATACAAGCTTTGACCTAGTGGATGAAGCCTGGATCAAATCCAAACCTTAGCATCACTTGAAGCAGGAAGGAGTAACAAACTCTGTCAAATGCATTAGCTAAGTCTATTTTCACCACCGTACCTTTTTCATGATTCTTTAGACTGGAGTGGATTGCCTCTTTGACCAATATGATATTATCCCAAATTCTCCTACCTTTAATGAAACCTACTTGGTTCTCAGGAATGATACGAGGAATGATGATTTTTAATCAATTTGCCATACTTTTGGTGATTATCTTGTAGCCAATGTTACATAATGAAATGGCCGAAATCTGTCAAAAGACACATCATCGTTTTCTTTGGGGATAAGGGCCAGAAATGAAATGCAGAATTTGTGCTTCCTTTGATTTTTTCACATTGCTAAGCTTTTAAAACCATTTTAAGAAGATCCTTATGTACAATTTCCCAACACACCTTGATGAACCTTGCATTGAATCCATCCGGGCTTGGTGCCTTATCTTCTTCCATATCCTCCACGATTGTTTTCAGTTCATCTAACGTGATCCTTTGCATGGGAGCGTTATTATCCTTTCTCTTAACCAGCTTAGGAACTAGATCCATAATCGCAGTGTTTGGAGGAATGGTATTGGGTTCAGCAGAGTAGATTGCTTTAAAATACCGAGAAGCTTCCATTTTAATTTTATCAAAGTCTTGGATGACTTGATCGTGAGTTTGTATCTCTAGAACTGATTTGTAGTTCTTCCTTGCCTCTGCATGTTTATGAAAAAATGCAATGTTCCGATCCTCGACTTTAAGCCAGAGACATCTAGATTTTTGTGTCCAAATATCTTCCTCCTGCCTACAGGCAGCCTGTAGCTCTTGATGGAGGGTTACTTATTTTTAGAGATCTTCCTTTGATATTTGGGTTGCCTCCATGGTAAGTTGATGTGCCTCTAAAGTTAGCAGGGCATTGGTTCTTCTTTGAGCTGGAGGCGTAGTAGATTTGGCCCACATCTTGAGCGCCCTTTTAACTCTTCTCAACAATTCTTCCCAGATGTAAAAGGGTGAACCCAAGACTGGAGCATACCAAGTTTTAGAAACAATTCCCAGGAAATCTTTATGGGAGGTCCATAGTGGGCTAACGCGAAAGGGAATAGGCCCCAGGTTCTAATCTTTTTTTATCTCTAGCAGGATAGCCTTGTGATCTGAACCCCCAAAAGACATGATTTTAGAGGTAGAGTTCAGCCCTAGTAGAAGATAGGAGTCTTGGATCAGAAATCTATCAAGTCTGGCAGCTATATGCCTAGGGCCCAACCTCCTATTAGTCCAGGTGAACTTTACCTTAGCTGGGATGACATCAGATAGATCCCAGCCTAAAGTAATCTCGTAAACTTGCTCCCTTATGGGATCTCTAACCAAAGACCCTCCCCTTTTTTCAGCTTGATTCAGAGTGACATTTAGGCCCCAACTAGAATAACGTTATCCAGCGGTCCAATGCTCCTTTCATCCCTCAAGAGGTTCCAACAATCTTTTTTTTTCAGCATACAAGGCAGGTACACAAATATTAAAAAGACTAACCTTGGTGTTTGAGTCTTTATGCAACAGTTTAGTGAGAATCTAGTGAAGGCAGTGCTTGGATTCAATTAACTCAAATTTTTGATAGTCCCATAGCGTACCAATTCCTCCAGAGGCTCCCCTAGAGCTGACTGCGAGTCCTCCTTTTTTCCAAAATTTTCCACTTACTTGGAGAAATGCTTCTTTCTCCATCTTTGTCTCCTAGATCAATAAAATGTCCAGTTAGGATATTCTGATTCAAATTCTTCATAGCTTCTTCCTTAACTTTACTACCTAGACCTCTACAGTTCCAGGAGAGGACCTTCATTATTTACTCTTGGCAGAGCAGGGAATCCCTTTTTGGGATTGCCCATGCTAACGACTATTTCTGGGATTTCGAAGAAGTTTTTCCAAGGTTAGCTGGGAACCTTGAAGTTTTTCCTTGTATGTGGCTTGTTCCCTTACTTCTTTAGTCGATTTCCTTCCTCTTGCTTTCTTCTTACTAGGTGTAACCATCTCAATTTCCCCTTCCTCTTCTTTCTCTTCATCAGTAGCGGATTCCTCTTCTGATTTTTCTTGATTTCCTCCTTCCTTTACCCCCTCTGCTCCTAAATCTGAAAGTGCTTTCTCAGGCTAACAAGATGGGCCGACTTCTTTGTCTGGTTCTTTGTTCTCGCCAGTGTTGGAGTCCTCTACATCAACCAAGGGTCCATTGCTAATCTCTAGAAGTTTTGGAACCTTTGAAGAGGTTTTTCTTGGCACATTCTTATTTGCGTCTTTTTTATGCGGGTGCTTGCTCTTTGCCTTGCTTTTCTTTGTTGCTTGCCACCCTTCCTCCTTTTCTTGTTGGGGGCAGTTACAAAGGAAATGCCTGTATTCATGACAACCTCTGCACTTGAATGACAGTTGTTCATAATCCAACTTTTGGAAATGATACCAGGTTCCAACTATAAGCTTGATGTCCTCTGGTAACCTAGCTTCTAGATCCACCTCCACACAGATCCGGGCAAATGCATACTGATCTTTGGGGCTTGTCATGTCAGTGAATCTTCCCAAAGTGTTTTTGATTGCTTTAAGTGATTTTGGATTCCAGCAGTGCATTGGCAGGTTTGGTAGCCTGACCCAAACAGGGACGGCTTTGGGGATATTTGCCTCGGGGTCAAAATCCGACGTCCATCTGTTTAGATAGAGACCTTCCGGCCCCATGAAATAAGGACCATTTCAAAAGATAAGATACCTATCTACCTTAGATTCAAAGTCAAACAAGAAGTAACCTCGACCTACTGATTAAGATGCCACGTTTTGAGTGATCAGAGGTCTCCAGTTTCTCTGGACCTAGCTCTCGGTGGATTTTGGAGAGATCGGTGAACTGCTCTATTAGAGCACGATCTGCCAAAGAGAGACCTACATGAATGGTATCCTCCGGCGGCAGGGAAACCATAGGTACGTCCTCAATCCGCTTGACAAACTACGGGGGGCTCCGTTGGAGACTCTCTTGCTTTGCGATGCAGCTAATCTTGCAAACACTTCGATATTCGAGGTAGAAGGCGGCCTAGATCCGCCCTCCTCAGTCGCCATAAAAGGACTTGCAGTCTACTGACTCCAAATCAACAGGATCGTGGCCAACCATAGATCTGGAGGCCGAGCGGCCAACAGAGCTTAACGCTGGTGCGTGACCAGCCGTCGTTGAAAACGAGGAAGATCCGTTGCGCTCGTGGGGTCAGCTCACCTCAGCCAATATGGAACAATCTTTAACCACTACGTGCTCTTTAACAACATCCACAAACCTCCACAACTTTCCCTTTATTGTTAAACTTAGGAGTTTCGTTTGTTGTCATAGTATCATGAATGAATATCAATCATGTATTGTTAAACGTAAGAGTTTGATTTGTCGTCATAGTATCATGAATGAATATCAATCATGTATTGTTAAGGCAAGAGTTTGATTTGTCGTCATAGTATCATGAATGAATATCAATCATGGTTGGTAGTTAGGTTTTCATAAATATTGCTGGTTTGTTTTCCTGTAGCTTTTAATGCATAACCAATGTTATTAGCAACGGTGTCTTATCTTTATTTGTTAATATGCTCTTATGTTTACCAACGGTGTCTTGTCTTTATTTGTTCATATGCTTTTATGTTGACAAGAGGGAGATTAATGATCTCTTTTTGCTACATTGCAGAACATCATGGCTCGTTAATAGTCGGGGATTTGCAATGAAAGTAATGAATGCAGCAGATTCTATCCAAAAGGAGAATTGGAAAAGCGATGCCAGCATAGCTTGCCCCAATTGCAGTTATAAAATTGAGAACAGCCATGTATTACACTTACCTATTGATAGCAATGAGTTTTGAAAAATAATGTTAATTGATGTTGTTTCATATAGCTCAGTTTATGACAAGCTGGTTCTATAAAGATGGCCCTTAACTAAACCACAATTTTATCCTAGCAACAATGAACTATTTACATTGTAAAGCTAGTTCTATAAAGATGGCCCTTAACTAAAACATAAATGAAATTTAACGTAGTTAGGCGAAGGGATTAATCAACTTGTTTGCATTTTATAAGATACAACAGGGCATTGTTTGATCTTCGACCTATGGTCAATTGTTGACAAAATAAACCTCGAAACTATAAAATGACAAATTAGCTTCAAACATTCAAATGTATATATTCTTATACAGATTACCAGTGAATTATTCTGACCTTCTAATTAGGAGGGTATGTATCTCACACTATTGCTAGTTTTAAACGCTTCAGTTTTTTCTAGAGCCTATATCTTTGTCGATATCTTTGCCAAATTGATGAAACAAATCGCATTTTGATTTTTTTTAGGTGACGTTGTTTTCAACAAGTACATTGAAATGCAGTGCTAGTGTGGCTATGAAGTTTTACTTTAAGAAATGTGTGCCTATTTGTCACTACTAATCTTTGTCAATTTTGACATCTTATATATGAGAGTTGACGAAGAATGATGCAATTGTAAATTTATATCTTGATATCTCTCTAACTTTGAGTAAATAATAGATTGCAATTAGCAAGTAGATCTTGCAAACCCATTCACTTCAACTTTGTCGATGCGTGACCCTATTTTTGTACTTCATTTATAGTTATATCCCATATAAACATTTAGTTTTTGATGCTGTAACCTTTCCGATTCTATTTGTGTACTTCATTTATAGTTATATCCAATATAAACATTTATTTTTTAATGTTGTAACTCTTCAAATTTTAATGGAGAATATTTTCAACTTAAGCATTATGTTTAGTGCAATCTTCAATGCCAAGCCTTATTTGATGCAATTCTATATTTCTCCAAGCTCATTTTTGAATATGTGAGTTGGCTATGAAACATAAATTTTTATTTTATTAGAGAGCAAAGTAATTGAATGAGACTTTTATTTTCAATTATTTAACCTTCAAGTGCAAAAATAGGCCTTCGCTCCATTATAAATACTTATTGTTTCACATTTCACCATTTTATGTTCATATTGGAAATTAGGTGGGTTTCATTTGCTCAATTTCTAAGCTGGAGGCCTACTTTGTCATAGGCCATGACAAATCTCTAACTTGATAAGCTTTTATTTTGCTTTTAACTTTTTAGAGTGTATATGGTTTCTTGAGTTGTAATAATCCTATCTAGAATTTGCCTTCTTGCCATCAAACCTAGTTATCATTGAGAAATAGTTGTGCTTAGTGTTTCTTATATTTTGTTTGCCATGATTTTAGAGATTATTTCCTTAGTGGTCTTATATAGGGATATTGGGTGAAAGTTGTCCATTGAAGCAGGTTGAAGCAGGCTTTTCAACCTTCACAATTAGAGAAGTGATGGTAGAGCTCAGTAACTAGAACTTATTTGGAAATTCACTCTTCAACTACTTAACACACATCAATCTTAACTATGCCTTGGAAGTTGGAAAAGTCAAACAAAAATCCAATTGGGTTTGGAAATATGTTTTCTAGATCAAGGATTGAGTTTTGGATTTCTCCAGGGAAACTTGAGTTTGGATTTGGTTAGCCAATCTAGGGATTTTTTGGATTACTCTTTTTATTGCTTCTCGATTTGCTCTGAGATTCCTATAGAAGCTGGAGGCCTACTTTGTCATAGGCCATGACAAATCTCTGACTTGATAAGCTTTTATTTTGCTTTTAACTTTTTAGAGTGTATATGGTTTCTTGAGTTGTAATAATCCTATCTAGAATTTGCCTTCTTGCCATCAAACCTAGTTATCATTGAGAAATAGTTGTGCTTAGTGTTTCTTATATTTTGTTTGCCATGATTTTATAGATTATTTCCTTAGTGGTCTTATATAGGGATATTGGGTGAAAGTTGTCCATTGAAGCAGGCTTCTCAACCTTCACAATTAGAGAAGTGATGGTAGAGCTGAGTAACTAGAACTTATTTGGAAATTCACTCTTCAACTACTTTACACACATCAATCTTAACTATGCCTTGGAAGTTGGAAAAGTCAAACAAAAATCCAATTGGGTTTGGAACTATGTTTTCTAGATCAAGGATTGAGTTTTGGAGTTCTCCAGGGAAACTCAAGTTTGGATTTGCTTAGCCAATCTAGGGATTTTTTGGATTACTCTTTTTATTGCTTCTTGATTTGCTCTGAGATTCCTATAGAAGCTAGAGGCCTACTTTGTCATAGGCCGTGACAAATCTCTAACTTGATAAACTTTTATTTTGCTTTTAACTTTTTAGAGTGTATATGGTTTCTTGATTTGCAATAATCCTATCTAGAATTTGCCTTCTTGCCATCAAACCTAGTTATCATTGAGAAATAGTTGTGCTTAGTGTTTCTTATATTTTGTTTGCCATGATTTTAGAGATTATTTCCTTAGTGGTCTTCTATAGGGATATTGGGTGAAAGTTGTTCATTGAAGCAGGCTTCTCAACCTTCACAATTAGAGAAGTGATGGTAGAGCTGAGTAACTAGAACTTATTTGGAAATTCACCCTTCAACTACTTTACACACATCAATCTTAACTATGCCTTGGAAGTTGGAAAAGTCAAACAAAAATCCAATTGGGTTTGGAACTATGTTTTCTAGATCAAGGATTGAGTTTTGGATTTCTCCAAGGAAACTCTAGTTTGGATTTGCTTAGCCCCAATCTAGGGATTTTTTGGATTACTCTTTTTATTGCTTCTCGATTTGCTCTGAGATTCCTATAGAAGATGATGCAAACACATGAATAATATTTCCTTCATAGATTTTGGTTCCTATTGCATAGCACCATTAACATTTGAGATGCAATAAATTTTATTGCTATTTCTATTCCTTAAAAGTTGTTTCATGGAAGAAGCTTGTATTCTTGTCTCCTAGGCTACTTAAATTACTCAAAAGTTGTTTGTATAACATTGCTATTTTATTTTCTTGTTCATCTACTTCGACTTTCAACTCATTTTCTTTGAACTTTCAAGAGGGAAGTTGCAAGATATTCTTCTTCTATCTTATGTTGTAAAGCTTTTTAGATGATGCTTCTCATATCACTTGGATAGATCCACTGGGTAGGTTGTCCCCGAAAATGGCTCTTTATGCAAAACACTTCATGGAGCCGATGGACAGTCATAGTTTGATCTTTGTACATGTGTTGTCACTAGAGGCATGCTCTTCACATCCCCTTGGGTGAGTTCAGAGTGGGTTAACGTAGACTTTGGGTGGAGGTAGAGCACTAGCTTAACCGATAGGACATGATCTTCTAGTTGTGGCATCCTTGGGTGAGTTTAGAGTGGGTTCAGGTAGACTGCGTGAAGGTAGAGCACTAGCTTAACTGATAGGGCATGATCTTCTAGTTGTGCCATCTTTGAAAGGTTGATATCGAAGAGCATTTCATTTTTCATTGCCTCCTTTATTACGAGTTTGTTCTAGTATCTTGACCAATAATGCTTGTCTCTTTACATGTAGGAGGCCCTTAGACTTTGGTCCCATATTCTCTGATCACTCCCTAGACCAGTCTCCACCTGGATGATCACTTATTTCTTTCTATTGTTTTCATCTACCAAGGGTACCAAGAGGCAAGTCGTTACTAATGTGGCTCCATATTTTAGATCAACGCAGTCTTGGGGACTATTCCTACTTATCAAAGACCCCATTGATGTGGCTGCACAAGATCCCATATTAGCAATCAAACAAAGCCATCTAGACCCCAACAATGTGCAACCTTGTTTAGACAACAACATAGCACATAGTCCAGTTTTCCTTCCAGCTCCTCTTCCCAATATCATTTTTTTCGTTTTTTCCTCCTCTTCCAACTCTTCTTCCCAATGCTATTAGATTTTGATATGCTTGCATTAGTTGTATTCCATATTTTGGGTTCATTTCTCTTATGCCCAATTATTTAGGTCTTCGTTTAAAGCAATGCTTCACTTTATTTTACTTTTGGCATCTTACTTTATTAAGGAATTATTTTTGCGCTCCTAGTATTTGTCAACACTATTGTACTTAGCAGTCCCATTGGCCCATTTTTGTGGTCATTTGTTGGAAGTTCATACAATTTCTTATCTAGCTTTCCTTTTGCCCAAAAACGTTTTAATTCCAAATTTATGTTCTCTTTGTTACATGCTTCATCTTCCTCTAATTTGAAAAATTGTACTCCTTTTTTGGTTCCCCTTCCTTTGGCCAAGTTAGGATGCCATCCTTTCTATGTGGATGGTTCATCCACATGTCTTCAAAGTGAGAAGTAACGTTTTTTAGTTTTTTCCATAGATTTAATTGGATGAAAAGTTAATGAATGGATATAAGCTTTTTTACATAGATTAAGTTGGTTTGAAAATTAACAAATGGATAGAAGCTATCTTAAAGAGGGTAAAAGCCTCTATTTGAATGTTATTATATCAATATTAGTCCTTTACTAGGATATTGTCAAGTGTTTTTGCCACATATGATTTACTGCATTTGTGATTGTTCAAGTGAACCGCCCATATTTGTGGATAAATCCACAAAGTTTTGTTTCACTAGGAAGGTACGGAAGTCTCTACTTAACCTTCTAATCCCTCCTTATTTTCATTTTGATTGTGGATTGTGTTAAATCCCCTTTGATGATTGAATATAGCTACCTCCATTTTAGTTTGTTTTTGGCCAAGGATTGCCAAAGGCAAGACTCGCTATAGCTATCTCTACTTGTGAATAAAGATTTGTGAGGTAAAAAAGAAAGGGGTTAATACTGACCTTACTTGAATTAAAAACCAATCCTTACCTCTATCATAACTCCAGGGTAAATTTACTTGAATTTTCAAGTATGGCAAGCCTACCTATATTATCCCTTGAGTTGTTCGTTAAGTAGTGTGCTCTTCTAGAATGTTTGATTCAAGTTGTCTAGGTATTCTTCTAAGTTTTTTGTGTTGGAGTAATAGAATATTTGATTTTTCTTTGATCTTTCATTTTAGACATCTCTTAAAAGAAGCATTGAGACCTCTCGTATTCATAATATGTTTTTTTTGGTTTTGAGGTTGCGTGGGATCTTGCCATAGTTACCATATTTTGGTACTTGATTAGTACCTTGCAAGGTGACTTGACATACTTGCAATATAAAAAAAACTTTTTTTTTGGGTGACACTCCATATACTTAACAAGTACTCATTAATACTTGTTGGAATGTGATGAGCATTGATGCCTCTTATATTATGATTTCATTTAGGTTTGTGTGGGTTCTTGTCATAGTTATCATACTCTTGTACTCAAGTGGTACCAGGGACTTGCCCCATTGCCATGATCATCATGCTTGATAATGCTCACAAGTCATATTTTAGAGTATTGGTGAGTCATACTTGAGGGAATGGCAACTTTGATTCTTGGTGCAAGTACATCTTTTTTCCAAACTACAAAGTTGGATTTTGCAAAATATTTTCCTTCCATTAGCTTTTCATTATTGCTTTTGTTGCATTTCTTGTTGGTTGCCACAATATTGATATTTGTTTTCTCAGTTGTAATGATTATATTGCTAGCTTGGTTGCATTTTCTTTAAGGTCTTCCAACAACTCCTTTTTTGTTTTGATTAAGGTTCAATGGGTGTTACTTTTCTTCCACCATTTTGTGTTTTTTTGAAGCTTTCTCATCGTGATTGTTGGTGTTTCCATTTCTTCCTATACCATACCCAATGTTTGCTAGGCTTTATGATCCCTCTTGTGCGTTGAGAGCAATGTTATCAGAACCGAATCGGTGGTCGAACCGACCGACCCCGGGAACCGGAACCGGACAAAAACCGGGAAACAAACCGGATCAAAAAACCGGTTGAGCAAAAATACGTAAAACATTCATATTTTCAAAGAATACATATATATCCATGTGCATCCATGTGAATTCAAACCATTATACACAAATATGCAAAGTTTCTCATGTATATAGCAAGTAAGAGTGTATAAAACCAAAATAGCATTGACTGCAAATACATATCTAAAGAAAAATACATCAACAAAGAGGTTATAAATGGTCTCTAAATTCAAAATATAAGCATATGACTGCAGTCTAGACTCCAGAATCTACAATCTAATGATTTTAATCCTATGTTGCACAGGGACCCGTCCCCCCTAAAATTTCACTCGTTCCCTGCGTTCCGGCGTTCTGGGGACTTTGGAACCCCTCGGAAACGTCCCCAAATGGTCAGGGACTCCATTGGGGGCTCGGGGACTTTTTTGCCGTACCCTAAACGTACCCCAAAAAATAGGGGACTTTTCGGGGACGTCCCCGAAGTCCCTAGACCAATCGGCGTCTCCCACGCGTCCCCTTTCCTGTAGATTAAAAATAAAATAAAATTTTAATTAAAATTTAAAAATTTAAAAACTTAAAACCCTACCCTTCATTTATGCTTAGATAGACTCTTCTTTTTGCATATGAATTTCAAGTTTTAAACTTTAAAGACTAAAATATTTATGTGATTACACTTGTAGACTTTAGTCTTTTATGTTTCATGAATGATTCATAACTCTTAACTTTTAAATTGAAATTGAAATTTTTATGTTTTTCAATTTTTCAGCTTTTTTATAAAGTTTACATGGCAGATATTTTAATTTCATGCTGCAATCATCTTTTGATTTTTCACTTTTATGACTCATTTATCTCAATCAAAGGCTGCAAACCTGTATGTTTTGATGTTTCAATGTTTCATTGTTTTATGATAAAAATTCTTGGAAGCTATTTTAATATTCTGCTGCAAAGATTTTTTATTTTATGATTTATCTCAATGTAAATACTTTTTTATTTTTAATTATATATATAATAATTTATATATATTATTTTTAAATTTTATATTATATAATTGTCGTCCCCAACCTGCCGTCCCCTGAAAAATTGGGGGTGCACTCTAGCCGTCTTGGAAACTCGTCCTCGCGTCCCCTGCGTCCCCCCGTCCCCGAGACCAATGCAACATAGTTTTAATCATATATCAGAATTATCTGAGTCCTCATGCTCAGACTCAGAGTCATCATCTACATCCTCAACATGAGCATGGCTTGACTCCCCTAGGCCTGGAGGCACTTGTCTAACTGCAACATCAATGTTCACATCCTCTTGTTGTGGAAGAGGGCCTAAGTTCATCCAGAACTAAATGTGATTGATATGGAGGGTGGGAGCCTCCTTTTACAACATTAGAAGGGTTGTGTTCAATTAAACAACTCACACATGTACCCAATTTTTTATTTTATTGAAAGAATTTAAAATTAGTTGTTTTTGGGGGTCCTTGACGTTTTTGTACAAAACCGACTAGTTTTGTACTGAACCGGCCGGTTTGGAGAAAACCTGGTGGTTTTGTATGTAACTGGTCGGTTCAGTCTTGAAACCGGCCAATTTCATATGGAATTGGCCAAAAACGATTTGAGTGCGTGATTTGACTCAGTGATGCTTGTAAACCGATCCAATCGATGGTTTTTTTCAAAACCGGTTGGGTTCTGATAACATTGGTTGAGAGTCTCTCCCAAGGTCGAGTTTCCCTTTTCTTGTGTTTCATTTGGATAGGGTTGTTTGTTTTGTTAATTGTAACTGCGGAAATTGGTAATTGGGTCGGGCTTGTACTCGCATGACACAGGATTAATTCCAGTCTGCTGCGACTATACCCCCAGGTGTACAGCAATGTCCCATATGTGACACATAAGGCTAACCGAGGTTTGAAGACATGATGTTGCAAGGAGTTCCTTAATAGTGTACCTTATCACTATTTGGTCTACACCCCAAGGGGGGTTTCATTTGGATAAGTTATGTTCTATGTTTCTTGGGGAATAAGGGCACTAGTGGTTCTCCAAGGTTGGAGTTATGTTGATTTTCCAGACTTTACCTCTTTATTTGGTAACTCATATATCTTTTGGATTTCTTTTATTAGGTGTTCCCCTCTTGTGAAGGAAGTGCTTCAAAATTGTTAGAGCTCTGGCCGCTTTTTTTCTTTTGAGTGTTCTCTTTCTTTCGATCGAATTTTCCCCTTTCTTCACAATAGCCTACTTTTGGGATGATTTTGGAAACCGCCTTGTTAAATTCAAGTTGGTGTAGAATCTTACGTAAGTAGCTAGATGGCTTTCTTCTGTTAGTTTAAGGCTTTGACATATTCTCCTATCATATTACTTACTGTCATGATTATCTTTTCATTCTTGAATTCTAGAGATAAGGAATATAGCCTTATCAAAATTGATGTGTTAGACTTCTAGTTGTGGATTGGAACTTACATTCCCATACCTCTTATGCAGGCTTGTTATGTAGATGAAACATGGGATATACTCTCCCCATCTTCCTTGCATGTGAATGCAACAATGAAAACCCCTTTTTGCGCTAAGTATGAGTTGCAATGCTCCTTTTTCTACTAGGTTATAGAAATCTACTTAAGAAGTTGGGTCAGAATTTTAAAGGCTTACATATTAACACATGTTTGCTTAGAAATGAAACTTCTTTGGGGAATTGTTCTAAACTAATGATTAGACTCGGGCTTTTCTCTACTTTTACTAGGCATGTATTTTTGCACATTGTGGGGTTGACTTCAGTTTGTTCTCTTTTGATTTCCTTCCTTTTGTAGTAGCTCCTTGAGATTTAGTTATTCATAGCGATTTAAGAATTGGCACAAGGACAACCAAGAACCCGTAAGAGAGTTATTGTGTGGAATTTTATCCTGGTATCGAGAAGGAAAACTGAAGTCCAACACAAAAGATCAAGACAAAAGATGTATAGTGGAGAAACCCTAATAAAAAAAACTCTACCATGAAAACCAAAGCTTTATTATCACGTTCAAATAACAAAAAATCCTTACCCTCAAGAATGGCTCCCATGCTCTTTAAATTGACTTCATAAAGAAGAGAGACAATAGAAAACAATGAGATGAATGTATATGGATCAAGTGAGGCAATATGTTGGTTGTCAATCACTTATTTGCGAGAGACATTCGTGATTGTTTGGCCAGTTTTTTCCAAGGAAAACCTTGCATTTCATGGATGGTACCTAGCATAAATTTGTTGGCTTGATTATGTTGCTTGACTTGGTAGGGACATTGAGTTACAGGCAACCAACCCGAGGGATCAACCTTGAGTTTTGATGCTTGAAGCTCAAGGCACTGAACCCTTGGGATCTTTTTTTTCATTTCATGGATGGTACATAGTGTAAACTTGTCGACTTTGATTACAATGCTTGACTTGGTAGGGGGACATCGAGTTATGCACACAATAAAGGCAACCAACTCGAGGGATTGACCTTGAGACCTCATGCTTGAAGCTCAAAGCATTGAACCACTCGAGTTAACACACTAGTTTATGACTATTGGATCACTTATGTACATGAAATCACTGACAAATACAAATACATCGGACCAAGTTGATCTTACCTAATCTCCTACCAACTTATCCTAAGATTAATATAGGCTTATTTAACAATATGTGGAAAAGGAGGGGGAAGGGGGGTATTACATGCTATCCAACCTTAATGATAACTTCCTTCAATTCTAACAAATGCCATAAATGAACAATCTTGGCCTTTGTTAAAGTCTTAGTGAAGATGTTTGTAACTTGGCACTTTGTGTGGAAATATTACAAGTTAATGAATTGACCTTGGACAAGTTATCATATAGAGTGCGCATGGTGATTTTATTTCCACACCATATTGTTGTTGGTTGGTCCTATGGAAGACCAAACTCTAAGCGTATTTATTGAATCCAAAATACTCATTGACCTATTTTGATATCACCCTTTTCCTCTATTTTTGTGAAGAAAACGAAATACTAGTTTGTTTCTTACAAGACAAGTGTCATGACTCTAGGGGTAGTGCCCATTTTTTTTGTTTTCAACTCCAAGGAACGTGCAACATTGATGTGCCTCGTCCGCAAAGGCTTGGCCTACTTGCGACTATTACACTCAGACTATGCCTCTTCACTCAAGGTCTGCCCATATCTATGCCTTGAGCTACAAACTATTGGGTCGTTGCAAGCCCCTACTCAATTTACTCACCCCACAATCACTTGTGATACAATAGTTCAACACTTAGCCAATTCTACAATTAAGCATTACACATGAACATCATAGTACAAGTATCAAACAATATACACAAGAGACAACAGTGCCCAAACTAGGCACTCGAAGTCATTATGAAGAATGTTACATATAGTACAAGATACAACAAAGGAGTGTGCCCAACTCGACAAACACTCATATACAGATATACAACAGATCTAGAATGATGCCCATACAAATCCTTGTCCAAGATAGTCTAAGAAACCCCAAGCATGCTTGCTTTACTCCTCAAGCAAAGCTAGCAAGACGTCCCTTACAATGTGTCCATGTAATTGCCTCAACACACGTCCCAACTTCTTCACTTCGTCAAGCTCTACGTACTTAAGTACTCCTGCTTAGCACCAAGTGCGCTCATCTTGCTTGACTATGTTCGTCACGCGATGCGCCCAAAATACACTACTTTGACTTGGCAAACTGTTCTCGAAACTGTGCCCAAGTTGTAAAACCTGACAAAATGCACCCAACTTGTGCTACTCTGTCTCGACAAAGTGCATCCAAAAGTGCGCCCAACTCGCACTACTTTGTCTTGGCAGACTGCGCCCAACTCACGTTGCTTCATCCCGACAGATAACGCCCAGCTCGTGCTACTTTGTCTCGATAGATTGTGCCCAAATCATGTTGCTTCGTCTTAGGAGATTGTGCCCAAGTTGTGTTATCGTGTCTTGACGAATTGCACCCAAATTGTGCTACTTTCTCTCGACTGACTTCCCTTGGATTTTAGCTTGGACGACATGAATGCCATTTGCTTTTCACTCCACTTGTATTTATATGGTGTACCATTGCCAAGGTGTACCCAAGCCAACTCAAGTGTGCCCACGTCGACATGTGCCCAACCTCATGTGTGCCCAAGTTGACATCCGCCCAACTCCCACAAGTGGACAACATGTTCCACAAGTAAGTGTCAGCTTTGCAAGTTGATCCCATAGGTGGGTGCATTGGGTCCACATGCCTAGTTCAACGTGCCCTAAGTTGTGTGCTCCTGTCCATCAATGTCTTTGTAATATGATTTTCACTTAGTCTTTTTGGAGTGTTTGGGCACCATGTTCTCGTCAAGCCTCCACTCGTTGTTGCAAGCAATGCCTATGTCTGCACAAGTCAAGTGTGCCTAGATCCACACTCAACCTTCGTTGTGTCCACATGAGCCTTTGGCACATGTTAGGGGAAGTGCACTTGACCTTCATGCTAAGGCCATGACATCCTCCTCCACTCAAAGTTGTTTCCACCCTTGGAAACACGTCCAAGAGAAGCCAAGTCTGCTTTACAACCTTGTCTTCTTCTAGAGTCACACATCGTCTACTTGTTGCCGCAAAAACTAGCCTACATACCGCTACAAACCCCAAATTTCCTGCATCCCCAAGTCTAAGAGTGTTGCTCATTGTTGTCGTTGCCTTCTGTTGCTTCCGCAACTCCACCTTCACCAAAGTCACTAAAAATGTCCGTAGTTGCATCTCCAAACTACTCTTGCTTTTGTAATGTAGCCAACTGTGTCATGCTTCCACGCATTGGTACCAATCATGCTTTGAACAAGTTGGGTGATCAGTCCACTTTGTTGCCAAATGCACAAATGCATCTCTTCAAGCCAAAGTTGTCACTTGTAGTCGCAAATCAGTCCGTTGTTGCAACACTCTTGGACAAAGACAAGCCATCTTCTTGCCTTCAAAATATGCTAAGCTTGCTACTTGTCTTAGCCACCTCATGTTTTTGGTCAAGACACCTCTTCTTGGCACCTTGCCACCCTAATGACCCCCTCTTGGGTAGTAGGATTTGTCTCAAAGAATCATCAACCAATAGAGGAGGGCGCCCAACAATAACTAGACCACCTACTGACATCAACACAATGACTCCTTTCTTCCCTTAGATGTTTTAGAACTGCTTCCTTTTCCAACTGTTGGCACCTGATCTTTACCAATCTTTTCATGTCATCTGAAAGTCTCACAACCCCATAGCTTCTCTGCCAAAGATCACAATGTTTGCTCCATCATGCTTAGTAAAGTACTCACTTTCTGCATATGAGTGCTCCATTTGTAAGTCCGACACAACTTTTGAAATAAAGTCTTTGATGCTCTCAATCTGCAAGCCATCTTGGAGTTAAAGTGCACTTAGCTTATGCTTCACTTTGCAAGCTCTCCCTTCAACTCTTTCATTGTCCCGTGATCAAAAGCATTGCTAGTCAAATGCCTCTACACTTTGCCCAGATCCAACACTTAGAGTATTTTCGAACTTTTGTTCATTGTATGTTGCGTACGGTGGAGTGCATTTGTTGTCGACCTTTGCAACTGCTGTTGGCACAAGTGCCTCCTTGAATCGAACATCATGTTGTTGTCTCAACGTAGTGTCGAACTGTCCAACATCCTTCTCTATTGAACCTTCTTGATGTCCTAATTTCGCCAACTTCTGTTTACTTAAACAACACCAACACGTGTGTCCAGGTCTTCTTTGCCCGAAACCTTCACACCTTGTTGTTGTGTGGCAACTTGAGGCCTGTCCATGGGTTTACTAGATGCCTTAATCAACCTCATGGAAGACATTCTCGACATCCTTCCCAACTTCCTTCTAGTCACCATTTGTACAACACAAGTCCTGGCTTTGTTCATGAACACCAAGCTATTCATGTGCAGCATGGGGATTGCTTGAGATTGCTTAAAAAATTCTTGACCGAAGACCACATTGTGATCATCCATGGGCATCACTGTCAAATCCAAAGTACCAAGCCAATCTCCCACTTTTGATGATGCTGAATGGGTTATTGCGGCTACTGGCTTCATTGCTGAGTTCACCACCTTCACTGAGGTTCCACAACTCTTAGGTTTATAGTGAAGTCCCTTCACGAATTGTTCACTCGCAAAATTGTGGATGGTGTTGGTGTCTATCAATGCTACAACCTTCAACACACAAACGATTGCATTTACAATATAAGGTGCTTGCGTGTCTCCATCTTGTGATGCTTGTTCGCAATCCCCTTTTGTGAACTTGCCCAAACATTTCGTCAAGGCACTAAAAAAATCTTTGCTTTGCTTCCGAAGTCTCATGCATCGGCCTATCTTCCAATGCTTTCGACCACTCCTAAAAAGCGAGCACTATTTGGGCTCTTCTCCCAAGGCTATGGATCGTCGCTTCAAAGGACATCTACTTGCAAAGTGGTTTGTCCTCAAACGAAACATGCAATAGTCTCACCTTTTCTCAAAAACCTTACTTGCTATTTCATTGTTTTGTCATAGGTCTCATCCACTATTTTGAATAGACTGGTTAGGATTGTTGTTGTGCCCTTGTCTCCACTTGGATTGCCAATGCCTTCCATTCCTTCACCGAAGCTTCAATTTGTGCATTGATCTGTGCCAACCTTATGTCATGGTCTTGGAATGACTTCTTGAACTTTTGATTCATTCTGTCCCAATCCACCTTCATGGTTTTCAACTTGACTTTTGTCGATTCTTCTTTTGTGCTTTCCATGGTGCACCGTTTGCATGGGTCATCTTGTACTTGCTCTTCCAAAGAATCCAACACACTAATATGCAAATTGCCCTCCTTCCTGGCAACCTGTCATCCTATGCACCAACCCTGCGAAACATTGCATTCTGTTGCACTCAACGTTCTCTTGCCCTAAGTCTCCCATGCATGTTTGTGCCACACCAGCATTTTGGTTTGTTATGTGGTTGCGTCCACGCTTTAGAACCACGATTCTGGTCTTGATCACAATTCCAAGATTTGCGCTCTGCTATGCCTAATCGATGGATTACGCCCACTTTCTTGCTCAAAAGTGGTGAAGTTGCTTTGATACCAACTGTCACGACCCTAGGAGTAGTGCCTCAATTTTTTCATTTTCAACTCCAAGGAATGTGCGGCAGCAACGTGCCTCGTCCACAGGGGCTTGGCCTACTTGTGACTATTACACTCGGACTATGCCTCTTCACTCAAGGTCTACCCATAACTACGCCTTGAGCTACAATCCTCTACTCAACGTACTCACCCAACAATCACTTGCCCTACAATAGTTCAATACTTAGCCAATTCTACAATTAAGTATTACACATGAACATCACATTACAAGTATCCACCAATATACACAAGAGACGACAAGTATGGTGGTGCCCAAACTAGGCACCCAAACTCACTATGAAGATGTTACAAATAGTACAAGATATAAGAAAGGAGTGTGCCCAACTCGACAAACACTCTTTTAGAGATATACAATAGATCTGGGTTAATGCCCATATAAATCCTTGTCCAAGATAGTCTAGGCAACCCCAAGCTTTCTTGCTCAACTCCTCAAGCAAAGTTGCCAAGATGCCCCTCATCATCTGCACATCCAGCCTTTGCTGTGTCCTTGGAACTGCCTCAACACATGTCTTAACTTCTTCACTTTCTTAACATTTGCATACTTCAATACTCCTGCTCAACACCAAGTGCGCTCATCTTGCTTGAAAATGTTTGTCCCCTAATGCACCCAAGTCACACTACTTTGACTCGACAAATTATGCTTGAAAGTGTGCCCAACTTGTGCTACTCTGCCTTGGAAAAGTGCACCTAGCTTGTGATACTCTGTCCTGACAGACTACACCCAAATTGTGCTACTTCTTCATGACATACTACACTCAACTCACATTGCTTTGTCCTGGTTGAGTGCACCCAACTCTTGCTACTCCGTCTCGACAGACCGTGCCCAACTTGTGCTACTATATCCCGATAGACTATGCCCAACTTGTGCTACTATATCTCGGTAGACTACGCCCAACTCACATTGCTCTTTCCCGACAGATTGCACCCATGTCTTGCTATCGCGCCTCGACGAATTGCGCCCAAGTCATGCTACTTTATCTTGACTTACTTCTCTTGGATTTTAGCTTGGATTACTTGAATGACTTTCTCTTTGCACTCCACTTGTATTTATATGGTGCGTCCTTGCCAAGGTGCACTCAAGCCAACTCAAGAGTGCCCAACCTTATGTGTGCTTAAGCCGACGTGCGCCCAACTCACACAAGTGGACAACGTGCCAACTTCGTAAGCTGACCCAACGAGTGGGTACCTTACGTCCACGCATCCAACTTAATGAGCCCCAAGTCTCGTGCTCCCATCCATCACGTCTCCGCAAGACTATTTTCACTTAGTCATTTTGGAGTGTGTGGGGACCATGCTCCAGCCAAAGCTTCCATGCACTGCCACAAGCCATGCCCATGTCCACATAAGTCAACTGTGCTCATCTCCACACTCAACCTTCGTTGTGTCTGCATGACCTTTTGACACATGTTAAGGGAAGTGCGCTTGACCTTCATGTTGGGGCCGTGCAACCAAGTGATAGGACTCGAACCAAGATGGTAAACATAGTTGACAATATACTCTTGATCATCAACATTTCTAGACCATTGAGAGTTTGTAGAATTTGCCCAAGAACAAGATCCCTAGAGGTATATTCAATACCAAAATGATAAGCACCTCAAATATATTGAAGTATATGCTTTGCTACTTTCTAGTGGCTCTCATGAGAATTCTGCATGACCTAAGAAACTAACCCAACAATGAAGGAAATGTTCGGCTTAGTGTGACTCAAGTAAAGAGGATTGCCAACTAATTGCTTGTACAAAGTAGCATCAATCTTAGGCGTGGACATTGGGTAGATAACTTGACTCCAAATAAGAAGTAGGCACTAGTCTACAATTGTCGATGTGGAATCTTTTAAGAAGGTTAAATTCACTCTAAGGATGGGAAGGAAAGATTCCCTTCATTGTTTACAGTACTTGAAGATTGAGGAGATAGTGAAGAGGTCGGATGTAGGGTTAATTGTTGAGGGCTCTGGAGCCTCAACTTCTGTTGGGGGTTGGTTGGGTGGAGAATTCTCCCCCCGACCATTGTTGCAAATAGAGGAATTGGTGCCTAATAGAGGACAAGGTTTGCATGCAAATTTGGCTAAGCTGGTCATTGATTAGGTAAGTAGAGATTCTTCTCTTTAGGCCTAAGTTAGACATATGAAATTGCCCATGAGACTAGAGTTTGCATAGTGGATTGGGTGTTGATCAATCTCAGGGAGGATAAGATCATATACATGGAACACACATTAAGGAATTCACCATTGGTATGCTTGATGTAAATATTGGGGTTAGAATGATTCCTGTAAAACTCAAATCAAGAAGGAAATGATCTATCTTCTCATACCAAGCTTGTGGAGCTTGTTTGACACCACATAGAGGCTTCTTGAGCCAACAAACAAGAGTAGAGGAATCACTTTTAACAAACTTAGGAGGTCGTTCCATGTAGATTTCTTGTGCAAAGGTCTCAAAGTAGTCAATGTCTTCAAATTGAGAGAAATCTTTTGTAGATAAGCATGGCTAATGGTTGTCCACACTTCCATTTATTGAATAGTTTGTTTTGTACACCACTTGTTGTTGTAGTTGCTGCGTGAGGATCATCCTCATAGGTCGACACTGAAAGAAAACAAAATAAATAAATAACAAAAGGGATTTTTATTATTTAATTACAATTCGACCCCAGTAAAATAATCAAGTCGGCCCCACTTAAAAGTTGGCCCAAAAAAGGATCAAATCAAGTGAAGTTGGCCTAGAAAAGGGACAAATCAAGGCAAGTTTGCCCCATTAAAATTGTCACGTTGACCCCAATGAAAAATTATATTTTTCTAGCAAGAAATCGGTATAAATAGGGGGCGTCGTTCCTGATTTGACACACTGCGACTTGAGCATTGCAATATAAGTTCGCCCTCTGCTAGAGAGGTTCGCTATTACAGTTGGAAAAAAGGTTTTTTTGGGTTTGGCCATCTTTGGAGAAGGTTTTCTTATTTTCTTTTGTCTTCTTGGGGTTGTGCTACTACGACCTGGAAGTACTCTATCTCTGCCCAATTATTCTCTCTTGGAAGGATGAGCTTGGGGGTGAGATTGTTTTGACAATGGTTGGGAGATGATCTTCGTGATAATTGTGGATAAACGAGCTCCAGTCTTTGTTTTTGTGCTTTGATATTCTTCTAGTGATCTTAGTTTTGCAGATGTTAAATTCTAACATGGTATTAGAGCAGTGCTAGAAGAAGTCATTGTTGAAGACTAGAGCTCCATGTTTTGGAGTGTTTCCCACCTCAGATCACCTCGAAAGGAACATAGAGTAGCTTACCTAGTAGGGCGCATCTTTCTGTGGAGGCTAATTTTTTATCAGAGAAATTTCAATTTTTGACCTAATACTGTTGGGGTCAAGAACTAGGGCTTCAACATTAGTGTTGTTCTGACCACAGATTTGGACCAACTTTATCTTGCTCCAACTCGCCTCTATAGGGCGCATTCGCTTATGGATCTAGTTTACCAAGCCTCCATACTTCATCCATGACCTAGCGAGGGTTTTTGTTCCAGTTTTGTAGTTAAGATGATTGGGATGAAGGTTGAAGATAGGCTTGATGGGACTTCCAATTCCAGCTCATGGAAGTCTAGGGTTCTTCTTATCCTAGAAGAAAATGATCTCTTGAAGTTTGTGAATGAAGATGTTCCAGAACCAGAAGCAGAAGTCGAGAAGGCTTAGTGGAAAACGAATGATGCTAGGGCAAGGAGGATCTTGGTAGATTTGGTGAAGGACCATTTGGTTCCTCAAATCTGTGAAAAGACAGCCGCCAGGAAGATGTTTAGAGCCTTGAAGAAGCTATTCCAAGATAACAATATCAACCATGCTCTTGCCTTGAGGAATCAACTGTTGAACCTCAATATGTCAAGATCAGAATCAGTTTCCTATTACTTTATGAGGATCTCAGAGTTGAAGAATCAAGTAAGTACTATTGGAGATCTAATTAGTGTTAAAGAACTTGTCATGGACACTCTTAATTGTCTCTCTCTGTCTTGGGAAGCATTCATTCAGAGTCTTGTTGGGCAACCGAAGTTGCCTAAGTTTCATCGTATGAAAGAAGTATGTATGCAAGAAGAGACAAGACTTGCAGCGAGAAGCAGGATACATGGCACTTAACATGAAGAAAGTCAAGCTCGTACATCACATGTCAAGAAAGGAAAGGGTAGGGGAAAGAAGTTTCATGGCAAGAAAGGCAAGGGTGGAAGATCAAGTCCCACTTTAGAGCAAAAGAAGAAGAAGGATCTTTCACGCATCCGTTGCTACACATGCAATAAACTTGTACACTATGCTAGAGATTGCAAAGATTCAAAGAAGAGGAAGCATGAAGCCTCAACTGGAGATGTTGAAAATGACACCTCTCAGAAGAAGCCAAAGAATGAGGATCACACATAGTTCTTCTTCTAGAACTTCTTATGTTGAGGCGATGATATGAAGATCCAGGTTGCAATTGTTGAAATATTGTAACTTCAAAGGATATTCTGAATGTATTTTACTGATGTAACCCAAGGGAGATGTTATATTCTTCCAGCGGGGTGTTACTATTGTATTTGGTCATCATAGAGTCATGAGGTGAAGCCTCCATTGTAAGTCAGGTCATTAGTACCCTAATGAATAATATAATATACTGTTTTGAGTCTTTCGATGTGAAGTCTTCCCAGACAGTTTAGTGGGGCCGACTTGTTTAGGGTAAAAGTTAGTTGGCTCAATGTGTATAAATAAGAGGGCTGTGATTCTTATTGGAACACAGACTCACTCACTTGAGTAGCGGGTAGGAGAGAGAGAGAGAACAACAAGGAGGAGAATACCTGTTTTTGGGGTTATATCTTATACATCTTATACATAGGGAGTTTTGGCTTGGTTTTCTTCCCCTTGAGGGTTTCCCAGGATACATATTGTGTCTATCTTGTGTGTGTTTCTTTCAATGATTCTGCATATGCTACTGCTATGAGTTTGAATTGAACACTAATGATATCTAGTCTAGCATATGAAATCTTAACAGTAGTGGACTCCTAGTAAGAAAATGAAAATCAGTGGATTCTCAAAGGAGGCAGTGGGAGCCCACCCACAAAACAATAAAAGATAAGTATTTGGTTTTACATGCTTTGGTAGATTAAATCTGGTTGGTTTGGATATATGCAGATCTATATTCCTAGATTTAGGAAGTATTTTGAGCATGTAGTTCTTTTATCGATAGTAGGCTCATGTAGTATGATTTAGCCTGAAATGCTGCACAACAGTTGATGGATCTTTCTTGGATGACATCTCTTTCTAACATATTTAGAGTAGTGCACACTCTTGATGATATGTTATAATGGAGACCGCAAGCATCCAAATAATAACGATGTGTGTGTTTTGCCGAAGCATTGGCTAAAAGATGCCTACATATGCAATGTTGCTAACCATCTGACGGGACTTGACTTGTAGAGAATTCTATGGCCTACAAGAAAAGGATGATGAAACCTGGTCTGAAGGATCATGTCGATATGCAGATGGATCTCAAGCAGAAATACTCTAGAAGCATGACTCTTAGCCTAGAAGGAAGATGAATTCTGGTCAAACAGTTAAGTGGAAGTTATGATAGTAGGCTAATGAGGACCGAACATGTGGACACATGACCCACATGCCCAGATGATCTCATGTAGAGATTTGGCGATTAGAAGCAGAAGGATTCTATGAATGTTAGTCTCTCTGCTACAATTACTCGTCTCTTTGACGATTATGGAAAGCAGTTTCTTTCCAGTTAGAGTCATGGTAGATGGATTCTGGAGGCCAAAAGTTACTCAACTGATTTCTGAGGAGACAGAGAGAGTTAGCCCTCAAGATGAGCGTCTTGGCCTATTGTATATGATGGTGTGAAACTCGATGAAGTCTTCCAAAGTTAAGGAATAACATAGCTGAGTTCCTGACTAGATCGAGCATAATGATTATGGCTACATTGATGGTGTTGTTGTCTTGAACCAGACAAGACATTTGAAGGATCCTTGATATACCTGGTCATCACCAGGATGGATACTTACTGAGTATCTGTGGCCTCCCCAAAGAGGGAGCATAATGATTAGCTACAGAGGGAGCAGGATGGTTGGATGCAGATGGAGAAGAACGCTCTAGCACAGAGGGAGGATTTTCGGACACCCTAAGATGGGGTGGGGGTAACTAGCTTCTTGATACTCTCTCTCTCATGTACATGATTTGCTATTATTTTGAAATATCTTGAATAGGGCAGGAAAAAAATGTCCGCCCTGATATATTTGATGTCTTTGCTAGCGGAAATGTGTGCGAAATCAAGATGGGAACGTAACTTCACGAAGGAGTGAGGAGAATAGTGTTATGTTGACTCCCTCGTTGATATTTCAAGTATTTTCTCTTGATCACTCTGAGAAGGAGTGAAGAGATTGGTCCCATGATTGACTCCCTCAGTTAGAGGGAAGGTTGACTTTACTCCTCGACACTCTGTGATGGAGCGGGGAGATTGATTCCATGATCATATCCCCCGCTAAGAGGGTAGGATGATTATACCATGCATTGTCCCAATCACTCCTAGAAGGAGTGAGATCTCTTGGACATCCTGAGATGAGATGGAGAGGCCAATGCATTCTCTCGATCACTTCGAAAGAAGTGAGGAGATCTCTTAGACATCTTTGGGATGCGATGGAAAGGCCAGCGCATGCTTCATGCATTCTCCCGATCACTTCGAGAAGGAGTGAGGACGTCTCCCGGATATCTTGAAAAGGATGGAGGCTGGCGCACACTGGTATGTGGTCTGTGAAAGACCTGTTGTCTTCATATCCAGCATGAAACAGGGCTTGCTCTGCCATAAGACATATATGTGGTCTTCATATCCAACATGAAATATGGTTGGCTCTGTTGGAAGACCTATGTTGTCCTAATGCGAACACCTATGAACAATGACGGTGATTCAGTACACCTAAGTTCTAGGTATACATTCGGGGATAGATGATTTTGCACCTATGAACAATGACGGTGATTTTGGGAACGCCCGAGTTCTAGGTAAACATTTGTGGGTGAGAAATTTAATGTGAACACCTGTGAACTATGACGACGATTCAATATGAACTCTTGAGTTTTGGGTGGACCCTTGTGAGTCATGCAGTGATACCTGCTTTTGATATTGGTAAGTTATGATATAGATGGCTTTTATGCCAGTTAGCCATGGTACATGGTTCTGTAGCCCATTGGGTTAGTCATGGTATATGACTCTGTATACCCACATGAGTAGAGACATAGTCAAGGTCTCCGACGACTATGCGTGACTATCCGAGACTCATCCTGGGGACGGAGTAATAGTCACAATGATTAGTTCTGTATGAACTTGTCTTCATATCCAACATAAAACAAGGTTGGATCTACAGGAAGATGTATGTGACTTACATCCAAGATGAAAAAGGACTGGCTCTGTAGATCTTGCATCTAGTATGAAAAAGGACTGGCACTGTTGAGAGCTACATCCAGTATGAAAAGGGATTGGCTTTGTAGTGTTACACCTAGCATGAAACAGCGCTGGTTACTGTACAAATTTAACAACCTGTATGGCTGGGATATTTATGGGTTGTACCCCATACAACTATGATGAAAGTCTCACATAAAGTTATGGCCCTTGTGATTCCTCATATGATTGTAGTCCTTATGGATGTTATGAGGAGGTTTTAGCCTGTGATGTGGCGAAGATTCACTAGCAGTGATAGTCTAGTAAGATCTTTGGGTTGTGTTGATGCATGTTGATTACATGCATGCTTGTTCGATGAACTGGGTTGAGCAGATGCATGAGTTGTGGACTTGGTGCATGCTTCATCAACGATTGGGTTGAGCAGATGCACAAGTTATAGAGTTGGTGCATGCTTCCTCGATGAACTCGGTTGAGCAGATGCACGAGTTGTGGAGCCAGTGCTTGTTCTTTCATGAATTGGATTGAACTAATGCATGTAGTTTGATAGACACTTCTCGATGAACTAAGATTGTGTTGGGAGCCCTTTCATGTGTATAGAGATAATCAAGATGGTCGTGATGTACTGTTGATATCAAGATAAGTTTTAGTTAATGACACTGGTGATGCCTCCGTGGCTAAGAGGGATTGTTGGAGTAGTAGTTGCGGGAGGATCATCCTTGTTGGTGTAATTGTAACTTCGGAAGATATTTTGATGTATATTAATATTGTATATTGTTGTACCCTCATCGGGGATGTGTGTTCCTCCTTTGGGGATGTCATCATTGTGTATGGTCACTGAGCGAAACCCTTCGTTGTAAGTCGGGGCAATAGTCCCCAGGTTAAATAAAGTAAAATGTATTTGTGAGTATTCTAAGATAGGGCAGCCCCGTAAGTAACTTGGACGACCTAGTGGTTGAGTTAACAAACTCAACAAAAGAATATAAATAGGGAGGCGCCCTCCTCATTTGAGACATGCTTTGCTTGCTCTCTCATGTGCGCTTTAGGAGAGAGAGGAAGAGGAGGGACATATAGCTGCTGCAGACATATTGTTCTTGGGTTATTCTATCTTGTCATCTTATCTTTGTGATGGAACTATTACGAGGAAGTTTGCGGGTTTTTCTCCTTTATGGTTTCCCCGATAAAAATCTTTGTGTCTTGTGTATCTTTGATGTATTGTTGTGCTTGTTATTCTTTCAGATAAAGATCCTAAGTAAAATAACTTAGAAAAATTAACAATCCTCATAGGTTGGCCCTGACAGAAAACAAAATAAATAAATAATAAAAGAGATTTTTATTATTTAATTACAAGTCGGCCCCAGTAAAACAGTCAAGTCAGCCCCAGTTAAAAGTTGGTCCTGAAAATGGTCAAATCAAATTCAATTTGGCCCATAAAAGGGACAAATCAAGGTGAGTCGACCCTAGTAAAACTGTCAAGTTGGCCCCAATGAAAATTTATATTTTTCCAGCAAGAAATCGGTGTAAATAGGGCACGTCCTTCCTCATCTGACACATTGCGACTTGAGCACTACAATATTAGTTTGTCCTTTGCTAGAGAGGTTTTCTACTGCGACTGGAAAGGAGTGTTTTTTGGGTTTCTCCATATTTGGAGAAGGTTTTCTTATTTTCTCTTATCTTCTTGGGGTTGTGCTACTACGATCTAGAAGTACTCTATCTTTGAACGATTATTCTCTCTTGGAAGGGCGATCTCGGGGGTGATAGTCTTTTGTATACGGTTGGGAGATGAGCTTTGTGATCATCGTGGATAAACGAGCTCCACTCTTTTTTTCGTGCTTTGATATTCTTCTAGTGATCTTGGTTTTGTAGATGTCAAATTCTAACACTTGCATTGTACAACCTTTATTCTTTCAGAGATAGGCGAGATCTCAAGTATCATTCTTTAGCAAGGAATGGTATTCTTCTTGCTTAACTACTTCCCACTCTAGATGACCATTGGCTTCTTTGTAAGTTTGATATGGAGTTTTTGAATCTTTAGCTATAAGAGTTGACATAGCTTGCTGAAACTATGGAGGAGTTATGCGAGGATTGTTGGGATTATCCATAGAAGTACCAACAAGTTCTTGTGTCTTTTGAACCCACTTAGGAAGCGAATGCGATTCAGGTACAAAAGCAAGAGACGTTATTGGATGTGGGTTGTTGGAGTTAGTGGTTCCCTTCATTGTCATCTTTTGAAGACGCAAAACCTTCTAAATGAGGTAAGGAATAAGTAGGCACTTATGAAGAAGAAGTAGCAGTCAATAAGGTAGAAGAAGAAAGGGATGGCTCATAGGTCAAGGAATGTTTAGCAAATTAAACATCTCTTCTAAAGATCACCTTTGTAGTGTGGGTACAAGTAGGTGATAACATCATCATAATGTTTAACAAAGATACAATGTTGACTCTTGAGTTCTACAACTTTGTGCTTTTTCACTAGGAACATGTGCCCATCCAAGTGTCACCATTGAATACTCGAAAATGACCTACATTATGCTTATGTTTTCTCCAAGCTCCTTCCAGTGTTACATTTTGTATTGCGTTGGTAGGAGTACGATCCTAAATATAGTTAGAACAATCAATGAAGTCTACCCCAATTCTAGGAGCAAATTTATTTCACTAAATCACACAAGTAGCATTTATTTTAAGGTGCAGTTCTATTGGAATGTGTAAATGCAACTTCAGCCAAAGAGTGCATAGTGTGACTAGCATGTTAATTTGTTGCTAGTGTTTTGATTGGCATGTTAATCAACATGGTGTTGGAAACTTGGAAGTGCTATGATCCATTGCTAGTGGTTTAATTTGTGTGCAAATAGATTTACAACTTGATCTTGTCGATCTAAGGTAATTTGGGTGTAAGTTATGCAGATCTACCTAATCGTTTGGGGCCACTTTGAGTGATCAAAGTTGTTGGAATCGATTATATTCTAAGAAGATTAGTTATGCACCTTGTTCCCACCAAAACTAGCACCCCTAAATTGCAAGGTCCTCACTAGGGTGTAATTATGTGCAACTACAGAATTAATGCATAATGCCCTGGTCACCTTAGCAAATACTTCCCTTCATTTTAGTGACTTGAGAAGTCACTTCATTTTAGTGACTGAGAATCTTAGTGACAAGGGGGAAATCCCTAAGGCAACTAAGTTACTCAGATTGCAAAGGATAAAACCATGAGTGCTATGAAATGTGCTTGTAGTTGATTGACAAACTTTAGAATTCAAATAATCATTCAGGTGCTTTAAGGAAATCTAGAAAAATAAAAACTTCATCACGAAAACCTTGCACAGAGATTCTATATTTATATGGAAGAGCTGTAATAACCATATGAAAGTAAATCCTTAGATTATTGCAGTTAAATTGCTTTAACCAAATGATGTGAAAGAAAATGTAAAACAATAAATTCAAAATCCTAACCTAGATTTATGATTTAAGGTGCTTTGAAAGTGCAAGAGATGGTAGTGAAAAATAAGAGTACTTGAACTTCCAGATCTGAAATAACATGCTGAAAATGAGATCACTTGGAACCCTTTGGAACTTGCAAGGTTACATGAACCGTGGGTGCGATCGGAATCGGTTGAAGAATCCGATATGGGTGCGGCACTCATCCCAAAATTAGGAATCGGGGATTCGGAAACCTAGCCCTAATTATCCTACATTTATACTATGCAAACAACTTTAGATGTGTCAAAACAAGGTGGAAGAATCCGATCAAGAATCCGAGAATCCGATTCGGAAGAATCGGATTTGGGTGCGGTTAGGCTTAGGGCCGAATCGGTAACTTAGTTTGGAAGTGAAGTTATTAACAACAAATAAGTTGTCTATAACTAGATCTAAATTTGAGTTAATGAGAATATTAAGAATCACCAATAGTGAATTGTTTCTACGTAATCCTTAGATCTAAAGTGCAAAAAGGAGTGCTGGTATAACTTGAGTGAGTTTGTTTATGTTTCAACCATCAACATAGTTAGCAAAATGACATAATTAAAATTGTGAAATTGAACTAATATGAAACTAAACTATAAAAAAGAAAAATTACATGTCAAATTTGAAATAACATCCCATTAAGATTATGTTTTAATTAACCAATTTGGTGTTTTGTTCTAAAGTTGATTTTGCCAGTAAAACAAAGCCAAATGTCTTGAGACAATTCCAGGATTTAATAAGCAATTTATTAGCTATTTATAACCCAAAAATATGAAATGTTACATGGGGACTCGCCCCTCAGGGTCGGGGACGCGCCCCCCTCGCTCCCTGCGCCCCGGGGGCTCGGGGGCTCCTGGGGAAACGTTTCCTAGCGTCCCCAAAATTTGAAAACTCTCGGAAACTCACAAGGGGGCGCGCCCCCCTGTTCTGCAGCGCGCTCTAGTGAAGGGGGGCTCCCACACGCCCCTTGCAGAAACTGGGGGGCTCCTAGACACCCCCCACGATTTTCCCAATTTAAGTTTTAAAAAACAAAATTTTAATTTTAATTGTTGTTTAGTCTCTATTTCAGGCTTAGTCTTTAGTAATTTACTATTTCACTATTTTCAATTACTATGACTGAAATTAGAAATATGAATATCAAGATTCAAATGACAAATTTGAAAATTATCATGATGAATTGTATAACGTGTTTGTATTATTAATTTGCTATATTCTGATTTACGTTGCACAATGATAAACTTAGTATTTACTATTTATTATTTACTTTTAGTAGTTTACATGGGATGAATAATTGAATTGTTATTGCTGGGATTTAATAATTTATAATATTAATCTTTATTAAGACCTGGACGTCCCCTCGCCCCCCTCGAATTTCGCTAAAATTTGGGGGTGGTCTTCACACGTCCCCAATGTGCGTTTCCCCGCTCTTGCGCTCCCGCGTCCTGGAAACTTGGGGGAACATTGAAAATATGTATTCTTTAAGTGACGTGTAAATGGTTATTTACAGTAGGTAATACCCAAAGAAAAATATGAATTCAAATGTTTGTTTAAAACCTGAATATTGAACCAAAATCTGTTTTAAAAGCAAATTTATTTTTTGTTTAAGAGCAGAAAATTAATGAATGTGTTGGACGTGATTGCATGAAGATTTTAGACCATTAAATTTTAGTAAATTAAAGGTTAGTTAAATGTGTAAAAGCAAATTAAATCTTTTAGGTTTTTAAACACAAATTTAAAGATGAAATTAAAAATTTAAATGGCTTAGAAAATGTGACTAGTGCCTAAATACTTAGATTGGGAAATGGGGTTGAAAGGAAAATCAAGAGAAACTAGTGATCAAAGAGTAGAAGGGTTTGAAGTGCTTTAAACCCTACTCTAGTCTTTAATAGCCAAACCAATTTAAGCATTCTTCCAAGGGGAATCCAAGAATTTTGATGTCCAATGATCTTACATACATAGAGAGCTTGCCACAAGAAAACTAGAAGTAACATACACTAAATGTAGATTACATGCTAATTAATAATAACACATGACAAACAATCTAAGAAGAGCTAGAGAGTTTACCAAACTAATACAAAGATTTGTAATTGGAGACAACATCCATGATCATACCAATATCCTCAAATGAGATTATTATTCAATAAACACCCATAAGCTTTGAAACCAAGAAAAACTAAGCAAAATAGTAATAAAGTTTATTCTCCACAAAGTTATAGGAAAGATTACAATGACTGGAGGGTCTCTTATACAAAAAGAGAGACTAACTCCTCAATAGAAAGTAATAAGATCTTCTAATGATCAAGTCAAAATACCAAAACCGTAACCTCCTCCTTATAACATAATAAAAAATACATATAATGAGTGGTTTGTTATGCCACCTATACAAAATATTCAACTAATTCTCATCCCAAGGTGAGAGAGCATCTCAAGAATAGGTGGAGATAATACATGAGAAGAGATAAGGTCAAAATGAGTAAATGCTAGGCCAAAACCCTAAGTTTTGACTAATCGATCACTAAAAGGTGTAACAACCTCATCCAAATGTATGACAAGTCAAAACTAGCAAATTATTCTCCAAGATAAGTGGACAAAGAGAGGAGTGCTCTCATCAAAACCATGATAAATGCTTCGATATAAGGTAGTACATGTGGCAACAATGTTCCTCCAAGGTCTAATGTACTACTTAGACAAGTCAAACCATGATAAAATATTCCTCAAGTGATGGAGCGCTCTTGTAGTAATCTATACTTTATGTATAGATTACTGTCAGTGGCCCCTCTTCTATATCCTTGTTGCTTTAAATATTTGTCAAGTCTTGAGAACCATGCTCTTGGAGCTTGATTGAGACCATATAGTGCCTTTTTTAGTTTGAACACATAATCTCTATTTTCTGATAGGAGAAAACCTTCAGGTTGTTCAATGTAGACTTCATTTTCAAGTTCTCCACTAAGGAATGCAAATTTTACATCCATTTGGTATACTTTGAAATTTTTGTAGCATGCAAATGCTAAAAACATTCTATAATGGCTTTAAGTCTTGCCACAGGTGCAAAAGTTTCTTCAAAGTCAACATCTTCTACATGAGCATATCCCTTGCATACTAGTCTAGCCTTGTTTCTTATTACTTGACCAACCTCATTGAACTTGTTTTTGAAAACCCATTTGGTCCTAATAACATTTATGCCTTTAGGTCTTGGAACAAGTTCCCAAGTTTGGTTTTTCTCTATTTGATCCAACTCATCATTCATAGCATCGATCCAATCATCATCTTTGCTAGCTTTTGCAAATGTATTTGGCTCAACTAATGAGAGTAATGCTCGTTCTTCAAATATTAGTTGTCTTCTTGTTTGTACTCCTGCATCCTTGTCACCTATGATTAAGGTTTCAGGATGATTTGTTTGGATTCTTCAAGATGGAGTTCTTGTATTAGATCTAGGAGAATCTTCATCTTTACTTTCATGTGATTGTTCATCTTCCTTTTCTTCTTGTTCTAAAGTCGCTTGCTTTTGAGAATCTTCATATGTCTCTTCATCATTAGTTTCTTCCAGTGTAGTTAGACTCGGACTCGGTAAATACTCGGTTGGCTTGGGACTCGGTGACTCGGATAAGACTCGGATAAGACTCGGCAAATATGAAAAAAATTAAAAATGTAGTAACTTAAAAAATAATAAATAAACATATATATTAATAATTAAAATTTAATATATAAGCATATAACAATTCAAAAAATTGATAAAAATACATAGCAATGCATTTTAACGAGAAGTGTTTTCTCACTTGAAATCACAAACTATAATTATTAATTACAAATTATAAAAAACATAAAATTATTAAAAAAAAAGATAATAAGAAAATTTCATTAATTAACAATTATTAAAAATATTAAAAAAATGAAAAAGCAAATTGTAAAAAATACACTATCATCATCCTATCCTAACCACGAGCAATCGCATTCTTCAACCAAACTACCGATGGCAGCGTCATCGCCTTACATTTATAAAATCCAAAGTATAGAAGTTCAATGAAAACAATAAAAAATTGAAAATGCTCAGACCAGTCACATCCTCAGTGCTCAGACAAGTGTTAGCGACCTTCCTCAGTGCACGCACACTCCCAAAATTCCAAGCACACAGACAATTGATAAATTGATAATAGCTAGTGGGCAAATGAGAACAACTCAGGGGAAGCCAAACTATTCAATGAGATGGCAGTGGAGAGCGGTGTTGTTTTAGGGGCTTATTCCCTCCTCGCGTTCCCTCCAAAAAACAAAAGCGACGGTCAAACAGTCAACAAACTCGCGAGTAAGTGACGAGTTCAGCGAGTAAATGACGAATGCTACGAGTAAATGACGAGTTCGGTGAGTGTCGAGTTTACCCTGCGAGTATGTCAAGAGTACTCGTCTTGGTGGTCGCTCGGCAAGACTCGGCAAGACTCGCGAGTATTCAAAGAGTCTGACTACACTGGTTTCTTCATCATTCACACTTTTTTTGGATTTTTATTCTTCTTGGATTAGTGTCATCAACAATTACATTTTCACTTTCTATGATCTTGTGTAACTTTAAATTGTAACATATGTATGCCCTTTGTTGGAAGAATATCCAAGAAATATGCCTTCATCTGTTCTAGAGTCAAACTTCCCTAGATTATTACCCTCTCTTTTTATGTAGCATTTACTTCCAAAAACTCTAAAATACTTAACTGAAGTTGGTCTTCCAAACCATAGCTCATAAGGAGTTTTGTCACTATTTCCTCTGAGTCGTCCTCTGTTTTGTACATAGACAACTGTATATACTACTTCTCTCCAATATCCACCAGGAAGTTTTGCTTCATTAAGCATAGTTCTAGCTGCTTCTTATACAGTCTTGTTTTTCTTGTCAACAACTCCATTTTGTTGAGGTGTTTTTGGGGCTGAAAATTGTCTCTTGATTCCATGTGTTTCACAAAACTCATTGAATTCATTTGAGGTGAACTCACCACCATTATTTGATCTTAAACATTTAATCTTTAGATTTGCTTCATTTTTAACAAGTGCTTTGAAGGCTTTGAACTTCATAAAGGCTTCCGATTTTTCTTTAAGAAATGCCACCCAAGTCATTCTTGTATAATCATTGATTAATAACATGAAGTAATGTTCACCTTGAAAGCTTTTAGTCCTTGTAGGTCCACAAAGATCAGTGTGAATTATTTCTAATGGCTGATAGGTTGTATGCTTTTTGACCTTGAAGCTTGTTCTTGTTTGCTTCCCATGAAGACAATGTCTACAAACATGGTTTGGTGGTTTTATGATCTTTGGAAAATTCCTTACAACTCTCTTCTTATTGACTTTTATAAGATTGTCTAAGCTCAAGTACCCCATCCTTCTATGCCATAGCAAACTTTCATCAATCTGACTCATATAGCATTGTTTTTCATTTTCTAAAATATACACATTGCTTGGAGTTCTCATAGTAGTCTCAACAAGTTTTCCTAAATCTTTTCTTTTGATTTCACACTTCTTGGAATCTAATATACATGTGTCCTTGATCACATGTTTGGCTAACACTCAAGAGATTAGGTTTTAAGTTCTTTACAAGCAAAACATTATTAGCTTTCATTTTGTCTCTAAGAGCCGTTGTACCCTTCCCAATTATTTTAGAGGATAAATTATCTCCAAAAATGACTTTTCCTTTTTGATTTATTTTTAGGCTTATCAACTTGTTTGGATCTCTTGTCATGTGTTTTGAGCATCCACTATCCACATGCCATAGATTTTGTTTTTCTGTTGCACATAGAGCTATTGAACATTCCACATGTTCCTTCTTCTTCCAAACTTTTCTCTCCTCATTGACTTCAGATTTTGTGGTGTCATTCTCCATAGGAATCACTAGTTTACAATTTCTAGCTATGTGTCCCTGGTTACCACATTTGTAACATTCTATATTATAACTCTGTAGAGGAGCAAAAGAGCTATAGTTTTTTTCTTTTGGATTGCTTCTAGTAACATTCTTCTTATAGAAAAGAGATTGTGATGTAATGTATTTCCTAGTAGGAATTATTAGTTCACAATTTCTAGCTATATATCCTTGGTTACCACACTTGTAACATTTTATGCCATACCTCAATAAGGTTGTAAAAGAATTTTGATTTCTTCCTCCTTGAAAAGCCATTAGAATTGCCATTCTTGTAGAGAGATTTATGATTATGTTTTTGGTATGCTTTACATTCCATTGCTTTATGTCCAAAAGTGCTATAGGCATAACAATTTCCCAAAAATAGTTGTTGATGTCTGCTTGGCACATTATCTGTCCTCCATTCATCTTGAGAAGGAGCTATTTTTTGACCATATTCCTTTACAATTGGTCTCATAAGTGTGGTAGCATAACTTCTTTTATTTCCTTCTTTATTTATGAAGGAGGATTGTTTTGACTTCTTTCCTTTGTCATAACCTAGTCCAGTTTTATTACTAGATGATCTTTAACAACTTAGGATGTCATCTAGAGTTTTTGAGCTGCTTTTAAACTTTGATTGAAAGGATTTTTCATTAGTCTTCCTTCTAAGCAAGATCATTTCAGCTTCGAACTTTTCTAATTCTTGCTCTCTTTTCTTGAGTTGACGTTCTAGATTGTTTTCAACCTTTTTGGTTTCTTGAAGCTGATTTTTTAAGTCAGCAATAATTCTTTTTGCGTCATTGTTTTTCTCCTCAAATTCTGCCAAATGAATTTTTAGTTTTTTGTACATCCTCTTATACTTCCCTAATTCTTCAAGAGCACTTATAAGTTCTGCTTCAAGGTCTACCACACCTTCTACTTCTTCAGAGATATTGTTCTCTATTCCCATGAATAGTACTTCTGCTTCTTCATCTTCAATAGACTCATTTGAGTAGCTATCATCCATGGAATAAACATTTTTCTTCTTTTTCTTAAATTTCTTGTATATGGTTTTTACTCTTTTGATCTTTCTTGTATATGGTTTTACTGCAAGGTTCTTCATCATTACTATCCTCTTGTTTTGGATAAGGACACTTTGAGGCATAGTGACCAATCTTTCAATAGTTAAAACATTTCAGGGGTAGCTTTCCTTTGTACTTGCTAGTACCTCTCTCAAGTTTCTTGATAAAAAGAGCTTATTCATCATCTGAGTTCTCTGAGTGGTTCTTGGATAAGGCTTCAGACTCCTTTGTCTCTTTTGAGGCTTTAAATGTTGCCTTTTTTCTTGATGGTCCAACTAGTCCTGTTCTCATCTCATCGGTAGTAATGATCCTATGTAGTTCATCTACCATCTTAAGTTCAAGATCATCTCGTTCTTCTAAAGTAGACACCTTTGAGTCATACCTCATTGGTAGGGTTCTTAGTACCTTTTCAACAACTTCTTTCTCCTTAATTTGTCCTCCCAAGCTTCTAATAGCATTGACAATTTCATCTACTCTTGGAAGATATTCTGCAACGTTTTCCTCTTTTTTCATTTTTAGACTTTCAAACTGCTCTTTGTATGTTTGAAGCTTAGATTGTTTGACTTTAGAAGCTCCTTCATAAACAATTTTAATTTCTACCAAGCATGTTTGGTTGCCTTACATTGCATAGCCTTAGCAAACGCTGAATTTGTTAATCCATTTAATATTGCATTCAAAGCTTTTGTGTTTGATTCATATTGATATAGTTCATCTCTATATGTAGGTAGGTTGTCTAGTACTTTATACTCTTTTTCAACAAAACTCCAAACCTTGCATCCAAGAGACATTAGATGGAATCTCATTCTTACACTCTAGAATGCATAATTTTCTCCTGTAAATAATGGAGGTATGTTGGTAGCTAACCCTTCTTGTTTATCCATAGTGGTTTTTAATAGGATCTTCCATCTAGTGATTTAAACTATAGTGAAGGATCCCGCTCTAATACAAATTGCTGGTATATCAAACAATATCGAGAGGGGGGGTGAGTCAGTATTGATCTACCTTATTTAATTTTTATTACTAAAACATAAAATCAACAATAGAAACAACACACACAATATTGTCATGGAAGCCCAATTGGGAAAACCACCAACACTTTCTATTACTGCAAAATTATATTTACAAATAGTTTGCAAGCACCAACTTTCTTGATGCACCAACAACCAAGTCTTTCAGCTACAACTGAAGGATGAACCAACACCCTGCTTACCAACAACAATTGTAAGGAAGCTACGACCCCCTACAGGCTTGCGGCCTGTGCTTTCGTCTCCCAACCACCCTTATATGATAATTCGATCTTTGACTTTTGTACACCTATGGATCTTTTAATCAAATGGACAAAGACGCTTGTTTGAAGGTTTAAAGCTTTGCTTATATACCCTCAACCAAGCCTCTTCATCTAATAGTCACGTATCTTCATTGTGACTCTTCACAAATCAACAAATCGTAAAATAACCTCTTCGTTACAAAACCTGCAAATTAACAGCGCGATAATGCATCACTCTGGTTCTGCAATCCCAACTCCGACATACTGACTTTCCGACTGGCCAACACCGACTTTTCGACTTTGGAATCAGGAACTCGAAAAACTTTAGTGTTGAAAACTAACGCTTTCGACTCCGCCGTTTCGAGTCCGACTGGTCGACTCCGACTTTCTTTTAGAGTCGGAAACTCCAAAAACTTTGTGTTGGAAACTAACGCTTCCTACTCCACCGTTTTGAATCCGACTTTCCGACTTTCGGAGTCAGAGACTCCCAAACCTTAATGTTGTCACATGCCGCTTCCGACTCCACCTCACTGACTTTCCGACTTTCGACTTTCAGAGTCCGAACCTCCAAAATATTAACATTGGAAATTAACGCTTCCGACTTCGACTTCGACTTTTCGATTGTGATATTTTGTTAAGGATTTCATCTAATGCCTATTTCATCAATGTTGCCTTATGATCTTATGTTAAAAACAATGCCAATTTAATCACATAGGAAATGATCAAGTCACACCTACATGTTGAAGGGTAAGACACCCAAGTGCATAAATAAATGGTTTATGGATTGATCTAGTATTATGAAGATTATGTTGACTAATGTTCTTGTGTTGTGTAATGTCATAAAGATGTTTCTAAACACCATTGGTCTTTGCTTGATCTGTTATTTCTACTTCTACAATAGTATTCTGTTTTCTAACATGGTTTTAGAGCCCAGATTCTGAAAATCCTAAGCTTGGTTCTAGTCACTACAAGGTGTGTGGAGGTTGTTGCATCATATAAAGTCTGTAGAATCTGGATGGTATAGGTGCTCTTAAAATGTTGAATATCTGGAAAGATTGAACTTGTTTGGACTTGTAGGTTTTGAATCAAGGTTTTTTGTAAGTCATATGGGTTGGAAGTGGGGGCATGTGGTTTTGAATGGCATAATTATGACATGTGGGCAAAAGTCATGGAGACTTTGCTAAAGAGCAAAACATTGTGGTAGTTTACAAACATTGTTGTTCTATACCCTAAAAGTTAATATGAGAAGTTCATGGTTAAAGGGAGAAGGATGACGTTGTAGGTGTCATGATGACCTACATTTCAAGGGAGATTTGGTTTCATACCAGTGGAATCTACTGCCCAAATGAAGCTTGAAAGATGTTGAAGAATTTGTTTTCAGAAGATTGACGAAAGTTAGGTTATGGAACTTGAGAAAGAGTTGATCTCTTGATTACCTTTCCTTTAGCAAAATTGAGGATTACTTGTCTTGTTTAAAACAATTGCAATTGAATTTTGGTGAATGTGGGAAAGATTTCCCAAAGAAGGAAGTTCAACGGATATAATTAATCTTGATGAACATGAAAATACCCTACCCTATTTTCTATTCCACATTCGACATGAAATCGGATTTGTTGCCTCCTAATTTGCACCTCGGGTCATGTGGCAAAAATCTTCAAGCCACTATGTGCGACCTTGGGGGAAAGCTTGAGCTACGTGTTGTCACCTGATGCTCAGCTCCTCCGTTTAGGAAAAATTCTAACGAAGCCAAGGGGGGTAGACCCTAGAAGTTACTAAGGCTGATTAAGCTTTAGATGGTGGTTTGCTATCGATTAGGTTCTTTAGGAGTTTTTTTAAAATGACACAAGAGATTGCAATAATGATTAAGACAACAACATGAGCAAATATCAACCATCAACACATTTATGAATTAAAGGAAATTTCTTATGTGATAAAAGCAAAGACCAGTGCTAAAATGGAGTCTGAAAAGGAGTGTTGTTGGAGTGCTGAATGTATTGCAATTGTTCTTGGTCAATTTTAAGTCTATGAATTAATGAATAGATTATGAGGGAGGGGGATTCCTGATATACCACGAAGGTACATAGATTATGTCTAGACTCACCAAGTGTGGTAGCACATGAGAAAATGTGGGCTGAATCGAGTCACGGGGGAAATGTCCAACACTATGTTAGGATTATTAATCCTCCCTTGTCCAAATTTGGTCATATGTCTAAATTGGGAGTCATGTCTAAATCGGGAGTCCATCCAGTCTATTTATAGTCATTAACACCATTGGGTCCACTTGACCTAATTGGGGCACATGTTTCAGTTACTAAAGTGTGGGGAACACTAATTGAGGCTCACTGCCACTGATTGCACTTGATTGCATCAGTTTAGGAGCCTCCTAGACCAATCCCTACAATTTAGGAAGCCACTGGGAGTGCCGAAACCAACCAAGGTCAGTTCACTTCAGTTAATGACTAGTCAAGCGAAGTTAAGAGTCAGTTACATTCAGTTCTAGTCCTCTACATTCAGTTAGTGCTAGGTTTACTTGACTGCACACATGTGGGGCGCATTTCTCACCTACCACAGTCAGTTAACCTTAGTCAACACTGAATGTAACACTTGAGTTGTGTTTTAGAGCTCCGATGAACTACGGTTATGGTTTAGACAAGGTCAGTTAACTACTGAGTTCTCCGATAGTGATTTAGACAAGGTCTTAGTTACCTACAGTCAAGTAGAGTCTATCAATTCGAATTTCCTCATGTGGATTCGAATTTCATGTGGCTATTAAAGCCATTTTACTTCATTGTAGTTATCATCGAATTACTTTTTGATCAATGAAAGCATTCACAACTGCAAGCCTTTTTTGCACTGTTTCATTCTTCAATTGTTGAGTAAATTGTGAGATCCACTTTGTGAGTTGTGTATTTGTCTACAGATCTCTGTGCTCAAATTTACACACTACACCAACAAGGATGTAGTCTAATGGGGCCCCGCGGTCACTTTTCAGTTGTTCTTGCTTCCTCTGTACAATTTGCCCACACGAAGCAAAACACAACGCTTGATTTTTGTTGTTTGGAGGTTAATTTGAAAGTGTGAAAGCTAATTAGACTAGTCACTCAATCCCTTTCTGGATATGATCAACTAGTCGGTCAAAGCCGCAGAGATTCTGAGCATAACAGGGACCGAGTCTTGTTGGTTTTAAGTGTTTTCTTGGTTAGAAAAATAAAACCCAAGAGTCTCTTTCCATGTCCAGTACTCGAGCAAGCCTTTGTTTGTGAACCGTACTTGGGAGAGCAAGGGGGTTTATTTTAAACATAAGAGTGCAAAAAAGGAAAGTTTTTTAATTACTACACTGTGCAAATCTTTTTCGTTTCAGTAATTTAGTATAGTGCAATGGGTTAGTTTTTGTACTACTTTGCAATAAAATTGAAAAAGTAAATCAAAATAGCAAAGTACTGAAACAAACTATACTAATAGAAGCAAAACCATTAAAACAGACACCGACGTGAATCCCCCCCAGGGGGGATGGGGAGTAGGCTTTGAGGAGCCTACTCAAATCTTTATTAACTTTTTACAACATGAGAGAAATGCATTTTGGTCCTTATACTTTGGGTCCAAAGGCTTACAACTTATTGAAAAATAAATTTATGAGAAGGGGGAGCTTCGTGGGTCTTCTTTTTACTCAATTTTGCGAAAATTCTCTCGAATTTCATCCTCTTTAATTGTAAACCTGCAAAAAAACAGCCAACAAACATCAGTGGAATAAGAGTGTTTTGGGAAAACCTACCAAAACTTGTCGAAAAAATTCTATGTAAAAACGATAAAAACTAGGTGAAAAATAACTGAGAAAGTAAGCTAAAAAGCTACTTTCTTAGGGTCTTTGTTTCCTTCTTAAGGATAGAAAAACAAATCCAAGCACTTAGATGCTAGATATGGAATTCAAATTTGGCAGCTAACTTACTAATCAAGCTTTCTACTATACTAGATAAATAACTTGAATACGTAAGATAACGCTTTAGATATGGACTAACAAATAATAGTGATTTGCGAAACAAGTACAGATCTTGTAAAGGAAAATCAACTTTTATGATCTATTCTTAAAATATGAATTTGAATGGAGATCTACGAGTGCCTTTCAAAGGAAAACCAAAAACAATGAAGTGTAAAGAAGGGGAGAAGGAAAGATAGGGCAGCCTAGAGAATAGAGGATCCTTGGACCTTCACTTGTGGTGTGCTGAGGGACTTTTATATGCAACAAATACTATTAGAAAAGAAAGGCAGAGAGATCAAACAAGATCTTCCGTGTCTCCAATCACAACAACTTGCGTATCACACACTCACAAAACACATACCAAATGTAGAAGCATGCGTATGTAGAATTCAATATAAAAGAATTCATAAGCAAATGAAGCGTTTAGTAAGATCTCTCAATATTTATACTCAATAGATTAATTTATTAAACAAAATAATTAACCTATCTCACAAAGTTGATACCAACCCTTCAAGTAAGCTACACAAGGTTCAAGCATGCATATGGTTCAAATATAGGTTACCTCCATACAACTAAAAGATAATACATCCTTTCAACTAAAGCACATCACAATTTAGACCTCCAAAGTCTCTTTATTTCTCAAAAATACAAATGAATACAATGCACAAGCTCTCCCAATACATTCCAACTAGCTTCAAATGGGAGAGAGATGCATTATTTATAACCAGAGCAGGCCCAAAGGGGCGCTACCAACACTGAAAGAGCAAGTGTAGTTGAGCTTGAGTTCATGAGTGTTAAACTAGTAGCAACAAGGAAGGTCATCCTGCATGCATGTGTCCTTGCAAGCAAAAGATTTAAATTAGGAAACCGGTTGTATTTAATTTACTTTTCCTAAGTTTACTTTGGAAAATAAATTAAAGCGATCTAAATTAACTTTAGTGAAACACTAGTTAAAGTGAAAGTGAAATTAGGGTTTTCGCTTTACCTAAAGTTATAAAAGAAAGGTCAATTGGTGGAGAGGATACAATTGCATTCCGATAGAGACGGAGGAAGAAGTGTGAGAGAGAGAATTTTGGTGAAGAAGACGAAGGAGCACTAAGTAATGAAGGAAGCCCTAAATTACAGAGGAGAGAGACATGAGACTTTGGTAGAGGTACACTGTACAACAGTAGCAACACTGTTCAACAGGGTTGTACACCGTACAACAAGTTGCCTTGGGAATCGTGCCATCTCATAGGTTTTTCTCAGTGATTTGTTGGGTGTTTCGATTTTGCCATCTAGGGCATAAATTGAGTTTTTGACATTGTAAAAGCTTTGTATTTTCTTAATAAAAATATCCTCTCGTACTGCTGCATCGGTTTCCCATCTTGGGTTTTGTCCGGGGGTTTCTAGCCAAGAAGATTGTGTCGTTTCTATTGATGTTGTAAATGGTTCTTCAATTTTATATTTTATGGTTCTCAATTTTAATAAGTTCATGTGTGGTTATTTCAGTTAAATTTAAATATACTGTTTTAGCCCTAGTTAAGCTTTAAAGGAAAATTTACATGGTATCAGAGCTTTGGTGAGCTAACGCTGAGAGATTTGCAACAACAATAATAGATGAGGGGCAGATCTATTGAAGACACAAACCTAGACTTCCAGATCTAGGGTTTGACAGGTAACACTTTACTATGGTCGTGCAGTTGAGAGATGAGGATAGACTTCAGGGTGCTCAGAACTTTCATACATGGAAAGAAAGGATGACAAGGATCCTGGACGTCAGTGATGCAGAGGAGTACATTGACACCATGAAGGTTGCACCCACAGATCCAATAGAGTTAATAGCATGGAAGAAGATTGATTCTAGAGCCATGCTGATCATATTGGATCGGATGAAGGACCACATAGTCCCTCACCTTTCCCGGTAGAAGACCGCATTAGAGATGTGGAAGGCTTTGGAAAGTTTGTACCAGAGCAAGAACAAGAACTGGAAGATGGTGCTGCAAGGGAGGATGCACAACACCAAGATGGCCAAGGGAGAAGGAGTGGTGCCTTATCTCACAAGGCTCACACAGATCAGGGATGAGCTTGGAGTTGTTGGCTCTAAGACTGAGGATGAGGAGCTAGTTCAGATAGCCCTCAATGGCTTCTCTAAGCCATGGGACACCTTTGTCAAAGGTGTTGTGGCTCGGAAGAAGCTCCCTGATTGGTGGAGACTATGGGATGACTTTATGCAGGAGGAGACATGCATGGGTCAAGGATCAGGCTCATCCAGTGGTTATTTCAGTTAAATTTAAATATATTGTTTTAGCCCTATTTGAGCTTTAAAGGAAAATTTACAATGGTATGGTAGGTGAGTATGATTGATTTAGTCTCCATTGAGATAGCGCCACCTCTCCAAGAGAGGTGTGGCCCCTCACAAACTCACAACCATTTTTCCACTCCCTAATTTCCATGTGCTACCTACCTTCACGCTAATGAACATTTGCTTGAGTTATTAAACCTTCACGTTAATATAACCATTCGCTCGAGTTATTAAACCTTCACGTTAATATAACCATACGACCCATATGACATGAGCATGATGGACACTCCCTCAAACTTTGGATAAAGAATATGGTATGAAAACATGTTTAATGTGACGCCTTCCTCCTTAGGAGAAGTCACCTACATGGGGACCACCATGCCAAGTCAATCCATAACCTTAAAAAATAATTATTTTTTGACTTTTCCAAAATTTTGACTTATGCCAAATTGTTGCACATTTAGCATTTAAGTGTCACTTTGATGCTTTGATAGCGAAAACTAACCATAAGTGACCTTTTGATCATTAGGAGTGTATGAAAAATGGGTCTCAAGGAAAGAGTATGTTCTAAGCATTAAAACGAGCATCCCCATGCCAAACTCTCCCTCCGGATCTAGTTTTTATGCCATTTACAAGTTTTTTAATTAAACCATTAAAAATGGCTTAAAAATGAAAAAAATATTTTGCTCAGAGTCGGACAAAACTCTAAGGGGACCTAGATATAACTCAATACTGATGCCTAGCATGCTCATATACATCGACACGTGAGATTTAATAACCTCCTAAGGAGGACCCACCAAGACGACCATTCCAGCTTTGGAGGAGTGATGAAAGACTCGAAAATTATACATCGCTTATTCAACTTTGCATAATTGACAAAGAGAAAACTACCTTGGAATGATCGGATTGACGTTTAAGTCTTTGGAAGTCAAGTCCCTTACAAAAATTTGCCATGTTAATGTATATATTACAACTTCCCCAAAGGGGTATGAACATGTGGTACAAAAGATAAAAAGGCCAGGGGAAGGTCCATGGACCTCTGATCTCTGCGTTTGAACAAGTACTTTGTTCGTCTTTGTCGGCTCACTTGAAAGTCCTACTAGATGCAACCTAGTCGGTAACATCTGGCTCCAATTGTGGGACGTGTGATTGATCTGAATCTCGTGGAAATCAATCATACGAGAAACCTAGAATCTTTGGTTCCTGCACAAAAACTGAATAAGTCAATCTCATGTATGTAAATATAGCCAAATGAAACAATAAGTTGTAGAATATGATACATTGATGTAATACAACAAATAAAACTAGTATACAAAAACTATTATACAAAATATAAGTTAACCAAAGAAGTAAACTACAAGGAAAAGCTTAGGAAGTCATGATACAAAGATGCCCCCATGGGCATCAGATGTTTTCACTGAAAAATAGTTTCAGAATATGTTTGTTGACCGACAGAGTTTACTTTTCCCCATCCATGTTATTGAGATGAAATGAGTTGTCACCAACCACGTCATGAATGATGTAAGGACTTGTCCATAAACTGTCAAACTTTTTGTGCTTGCCCGACTTTTCTCTCCGTTTGTCCCAAAGTAATACTGCATCTCCTTTCTGAAAAACCCTTGGTTTGGATGATTTGTCAAAATTTCTTTTGATCTTATCCTGATTTTTGATACTTTGATCATCAACCCCTCTTCTGACTTCAACTAATTCTACCAATTCATTTATTATACTCTGTAAGTACTTTGGTCTGAACCTGAATCTTGCAGATTTTGATACATTGGTAACTGAAGATAAATCAACAAAGTCACATTCATGCCATAAAATTTTCTTAGTAATCCTATCTGCCCAAAGTGCGAACTTGATTTTACTATCCCACGCCTTCTTGTTATCACCAACGATCTTTTTTACAATGGTCATCAAGTTTTTATTGCTTGACTCAGCAAGACCATTTCCCTAGGGGTAGTAGTTTGAGGACTGAGATAGGATAATGCCATACTTAAAGCAAAATGAAGCCATTGCTACTGAACTAAAGGCTTTGGCATTATCTGTGGTTATTTTAGCAAGATCCCGAAATCTAGTGATGATTCTGTCTTCAAGGAAGTCCATAACCACTTTCCCGGTTTTTGCCTTAGTAGGTATGGCCTCTACCCACTTGTTAAAATAATTTGTTGTTGTTAAAGTCCAAGTATAACCATTACTTGAATTATCCTTAAATTTACCAATAAAATCAAGGCCTCATTGTTGAAAATGGGCTTGGACTACTACGCAACAAGTTTCTGTTTTCTTGTGAAAAGTTGACATTTCTTGCAATTCCTAACAAACTTGTGCACATCAGTTAGTTACAAGGTAGGCCAATAGTATCTGACTCTAAGAATCTTGTGTGCCGTGGTTATAGCTGCAAAATGGCCACCACAAAATCCTCAATGAAACTTTTCTAAGAGTCTTCGAGACTTTTCTTGGTTGAATATGATTCATGGACTTCCTAAGGTAGTTCCTTGTGAAAATGTATGGGAGGGATGTGTCCTTAGTAAGCATCATTTTGAAGCTTTTGAAACAAGAAAGTCTTGGAGGGAAAAGACACAATTGGAGCTTTTGCACAATGACCTTTATATCATGAATCAACCTACCTTAGCCGAGGAGCGGTTAAGGTAGGAATTGAGGCAACATGGATTTGTAACTTGATGGGTGAGCTTGGATTTCTTCACAAGGAATCGACTTATTGTATTTTGACAATTAGACTGCAATATAATTTCATAACCCTATTGTGCATAACAAGGTGTCTTGTGTTTATTATAGGATAAATGATTAGATTGTTGATATTTTTACTAAGTTGTTTATAGAAGCAAAGTTTGTGAAGCTTTGGTCATTGCTTGGGCTTTATGATGTTGTTATGGGGGATTTTTGAGATAATGCCAAGTCTAGAGTCCTCCAAGTTGTGTTTAAGGGGGAGTGTTGGAATGTGTAAACCCAACTTGAGTCGGAGAGCATGTAGTGTGGCTAGCACACTAATCCATTATGTTGTCTAGTGTGCATATAGATTTATAGCTTAAGGTATTTGACTAATGTTGATTGGGCACATGAAATGCAGATCTGTCTTTAACCATTTGGGGCCACCTTGAGTGATGGAAGTTAATCTAATTAACCGTATTCTAAGGAGATTAATTATGCACTCATGTGTATAAATATATGATCTATGTTTTGATCTAGTATGACGACAATTTTGTTAATAATGTTCTTATGTTGTGTAATGTCATAACAATGTTTGTAAACCTCGTCGCTCTTTGCTTGGATATGTTATATCAACTTCTATAATACACCTACATTTTCTAATAGGTTCTCTCTCAGCGACAACATTTTGTTAATGGTGTGTAAGGGAAATTTTGTGCATCTAAAAGCCATGCGAGGAGCATAAAGCAATGATTTGCTTGTTCACATATATACCTCCATTGCTAGTTTGAAGATGCTTAATTAGATGACCAAACTGCTTCTCAGTGAGTTCTTGAAGGCAATGAAATTGTGAGCACATCGCTCTTGAAGGCAATGAAATTGTGAGGACATCGTTCTTGAAGGTGAGAAAGTAATTTAATTGATTTTGGAAACATCATTAACAAAGGTAATATTGTACTTGACTGCCAAAAATGAATCCTTTTAATCATTGTGAACAAGTGGCAAGGCTGCTTTTGTTCACCATGCTTCATCTTTGTCAAATCCCCCCATACGGTGTTTTCTAAGGATACATAGCCTTGGAATGCATCATCTTGACAAGAAGCAAGAGGAAGACCATGCAACAAAACATGCTTACGTAATTGTTGCAAGTAGTGGTCGATGAAATGACCAAATTGCTAATGCCAAAGTTTGCTCAAGTCATCTACGTGAACAATGAAAACTGTTAGAATTTGCACTTGAATAGTAGTTATGTTAAATCTTTAAACAATTTCTACCATATCACAATAATAATCAAAGGATCACTGGAAGAAAGACAAGCACAACATACAAAAGAGACAAAATTTTCTCTTTTAGGAAACCCTTAAAGGGAAGGAAACCCAACAACTTCTTCAATATAGATTCGTCAACAAGTACAATGTCTATTTAGTACAACAAAGAGCTAAAGCTCTTCCACACAAAGATCTCAAGAATAGATAAGATAAGAAACCCCAAAGATAAGACGTCTAGCTACCCTTCTCCTCTAGCGAACTTGTTCTTGTTAAGATTTTTAATGGTTATACAATATCTTTAAACATTTAGGATCATAACATCATAACCATATGCATTAGGATCACTGATTGAAAGACAAGCACAACACGACAAAAAAACACAAAGATTTATCTTGGGAAACCCTCTTGGGGGAGAAAACCCAACAAAAATTCCTCAATATAGAATTCGACCAAATACAGTGAACAACCCAACGAACCTCCTCACTCTCTCTCTCTTGCACACTTACTTGTGTGAGAGACGTGTCTAAATGAGGGAGGCACCTCACTTATTGATACTCATGAAGTGAGCGACCTAATTACCTAACTAGGTCGGCCTAGTCCTTTAATTAGGACCAACTTACTTAGGAAGACTCATAATAACATTTATAAAATACTGTTGTGGGTTCTATTGATCCGACTTTTTGCAAAGGTTGTACCTCATGACTTTTACATGACCAAGTACATCAATGACATCTTTGAACGAAGGAATAACTTCTCCGAAAGGAGGAATAATAATAATACAATAAAAGGTAGAATAAAATATCTTCCGAATTTGCATTTCTGTAACATTTCTTCTCTCTCTAGTGGACTTGCTTGAGTGAGTGTGTGTCGAAATGAGAAGTGTGCTTCCCCTATTTATACTTGTCTTTAGGGTGAATTTTACTTGTGGGGACTACTTCTCTAATTGCTTGGGTCGACTTCACTTAGGGGACATTAAATAATACTTGTGTGAGATATGTCTAAATGAGGGAGGCGGATCACTTATTTATACTCATCAAGTGAGTGACCTAATCACCTCAGCTAGGTCGACCTAGTCCTTTAATTAAGGTTGACTTACCTAGGAAGACTCAAAATAACATTTATAAAATACTTTTGTGGGTACTATTGACCCGACTTACAATGGAGGTTTTACGTCATGACTTTTACACGACCAAGTACATCAATGACATCTCCGAATGGAGGAATAACATCTCCGAAAGGAGGAATAATAATAACACAATAAAAAGGTACAATAGAATATATTCTGAAGTTACATTTCTTTAGCAGTTCTTTTCTCTCTTTAGCGAACTTGCTTGAGTGACTGTGTCGAAATGAAAAGTGCGCCTCCCCTATTTATACTTGCCTATAGGGGGACTTTTCCTTATGGGGATGACTTCTCTAACTGCCTGAGACGACTTCACTTGGGGGACATTAAATAATACTTATTTAATGTTTCTTTTGGATTCTTCTTAGTTGAATTTACAGGTAAGGTGTACATTTGTCCTTTTAGGGTTTTACATGATCGATTACAATATGAATATTTTCCAAAGGAATTGCATCAAGAATATCTTTCGAAGTTACATAATCTTCAACGCTCCCTCTTAACAAGGAAGGTGTTCTTCTAACACAATCATCATCACTGCTACTGCAACTCTGTACTATGACTATTGACCTTTGACATCTCTCTAATCTATACATCACTAGAAGTTCTCCATGAGCAAACCATCATCTCAATCATGCATCAGTCATGATCATACATTCGAGGGCATCACAATAGCAACACCTCATCGAGCTGAGAGTACACATTACGTCATTATGAGACTTCATCTAGTTTACAAGGAATCTAGTCACACACATCCAACTGGATACACAGCTCGAATGGATACACATACTTCGTTGGATACACATACTCGACTGGATACACATACAAAAGTATGGCCACTCTCTCCAGTCATCACAAGTATGGTCACTCTCTCCAACCCTCACAAGTATGGTCACCCTCTCCAGTCCTCGCAAGTATGGTCACTCTCTCCAGCCCTAGTGAGTATGGTCACTCTCTCCAATCCTCATGAGCTGGTCATGCTCTCCAGTTCATTGGATACGTAGCTCGACAGGATACACATACTCGATTGGATATGCATACAAAAGTATGGTCACTCTCTCTGGTCATCACAAGTATGGTCACTCTCTTAAGTGATCATGAGCTGGTCACTCTCTCCAGTGCACACACACACACACACTAGCTCTAATTGGATACATAGCTCGACTGGATACGGATACACGACCGGATGCACACAAAAGTTCGGTCACTTTCTCTAGTCATCACAAGTATGGTCACTCTCTCCAATCATCATGAGTTGGTCACTTTCTCTAGTTATCGCAAAGACTAGTAATACATGCCCATAAATGACCTCCTGCTGCTATCACACAACTACAACCCTGGAATCGTATATCGGACTCATCCCTCTTACGAGGGGCATCTCTCTGCATCACGCTAAGCTTATCCCCGTAGTACTCAAACTTTACTCTCGACAAAGGCTTGGTCAACACATCGATTGTCTGCTCGTTCGTCGCAACATACTGGAGCTTTACTTCTCCTTTTTGTTGAATTTTAGCATTAGCATGAATTTTAAAATTTTGCAGACTATAAGATAACAAAAGACAAGTGCAGTAGAAACATTAACAACATCACACACATTGAACACAGTAGTTTTTCATAGGGAAACCTTTAAAGGACAAAAAGCCCAAAAGCATTAGTAATTCATCTCTTAAATGAGATGACTTGAGTTTCTCAGAATTCAGAGATGAAAGTTCTCCAATAGTTTCCAAACCCTAATAGATTTGAATTATAGATACAAAATTCACAGAAGATAGTTTTTACACAAAAAACCAAAATAGGGCTTTTTGCCCTAATTTTCTCTCTCCTCCCTAGCTATTTGCCTAAACCTGATTTTAAGTCTGCTTGTGACCTGCCCGAGTTTCGTACTGCTGCCCAGAACTGTTTCTTCCTGTCTGGAGGCTTGCCTGAGCTGCCCAGACGTCTGTTTACCTTGCTCGAATTCTTGTCAGCTTGCCTGGACTCACTGTCAACCTGCTTGAGCTCTTGTCTGCCCTGCCCAAGCCTGTATCCTCTTTCTCGAGCTCTATACTAAGCTCCCTGAACTCTATACCAAGCTGCCCGAGAGCCGAACCAGCCTGCCTGAGAGCAGAACCAGCCTGTCCAAGAGTACAGGCTGTTGACTGAAGGCTATTTACGCTGGGAGTGTTGGTTGTGGAGCCTGATCTTCCAGGTGCAAAGATATTATTCAGCTGTGTTTGTACCCCAGTTTTACTGTACACTCGTTCCCCAATTTTGGGGTTATGATAGATGTCATTCTGACCATTGTGTTTATTTCAAGAGGCTTGATAACGAAAGATATATTATCTTGTTATTGTATGTGGATGACATGCTTGTTGCAGGGTCTAACATGCTGGATATAAATGTGCTCAAAAGAAAACTAGCTAAATCATTTGCGATGAAGGATTTGGGTGCTGCAAAGCAAATCCTTGGTATGAGAATAACAAGAGACAGAAAAAATCGCAAATTGACGTTGTCTCAAGGTGAGTACATAGAAAAGGTGTTGCAGAGGTTTAGAATGCAGAATGCAAAACCAGTTAGTACACCTTTAGCCAGCCATTTCAAACTAAGTAAGGAGATGTGTCCAGAGACATAGGAAGAGATAGATTACATGTCCAGGATTCCCTATTCATCAGCGGTTGGAATCTTGATGTATGCCATGGTGTGCAGAAGACCAGATATTACACATGCAGTGGGAGTTGTGAGCAGGTATATGAATAATCTAGGTAAAGAGCATTGGAAAGTAGTACGGTGGATTCTCAGGTATTTGAGAGGTACCACTTCTCATGCATTATGTTTTGGAGGTTCAGACACTGTTTTACAAGGATATGTTGATGCAGATATGGTTGGTGATAAATATAGCAGGAGGAGCACCATAGGGTATGTGTTTACTGTGGGTGGAACAACAGTAAGTTGGATTTCAAAACTGCAATAGGTTGTTTCACTTTCAACAACGGAAGCAGAGTATGTTGTTGCTACAGAGGCTAGTAAAGAGATGATTTGGTTGCAGAGGTTCATGGAGGATTTGGGTAAGAAGCAAAAGAATAGCAGGTTGTACAGTGACAACCAGAGTGCCATTCATCTTGCAAAGAACTCAACCTTTCATTCGAAGACTAAACATATACAACTCAAATACCATTTCATAAGATCTGTTCTAGATGAAGAGCTGTTAAAATTGGAAAAGATACATACTAGCTAGGATCCTGTAGACATGTTGACGAAGGGAGTAACCAGAGAGAAACTGAGTTCTTGTTCGGTTTCTGTTGGCCTTCAAGCATGAAGGTGGAAATAAGAAATTTGCGAAGTCAAAGGTCCAAAGCATAGTCCAGCAAGTCCAGCAGCGGTGGAGTTGCTATGATCAGTCTCCAAGTGGGAGATTGTTGGTGGTGGAGCTTGATCTTCTAGATCCAGAGATATTATTTAGTCGTGTTTGTACCCCAGGTGTACTGTACACTCGTTCCCCAACCTTGGGGTTCGGGGGCAACGCCCTCGAGAATGGGGGTTCAGGGGCAGTGCCTTCAAGAAATGGGGGTTCGGGGGCGTAAACCCTCAAGAAATTTTTTTGGGATGTTTGTTGGCCAATAATTTTGCGGACCCATGGTATTGGGTTCATCGTAGTATTTTCGCATGGGCTTTCCCCTATACAAGAAAAGCATTGTAATACGGCTGGGTATGGTATTGTATTGTATTGTAGCATTGTAAACAATCTCTGTGATTGTGTGAGAGACTGTGAGAGCATGAAGAGGAAGTGCAACGGTATTGCTGTAGGTTGTATCCCTTCATCTTTCTGGACGGTAATAAAAAGACTGGCACTTTCTGTGTGGACGTAGGCCATTGCTTGCGTGAACCACGTTATATCTGTGTGTCTCTATAATGTGTTTAATGTGTTTTGCATCTTGTTTAATGATTTAACTGTATAACTGTTATTGCTCTGCGGTCCTGTTTTCTAACAGGGAGAGGGCTTCGCGTGATAGATCAAGGTAGTTGTAAAGATTCTATAGCATCCTGTGAGGAAATGGAGACTGCCTGTGAAGACTTCAAGGCTGCCAGAGATTCCCTAGCAGCTGCCCGTGGCGATCTGAGGATGTCGTGAAGGTTTTGCATGAACTAAGGTTGAATCCTAGTGGTCATTATTGGCTGGGACACACCCTAGCATATTTAGGGTTAGATGTAAATGCCCTAGCTAGAATCCTCGATGCTAGGGCATAAACAAAACATAGGAAGAAATTCTCCTTCTTGCAAAGACCAGCAAAATCTTCCTTCAGAGCAACTGTTGATGATGAGTAAATAAGCGTGTCAAAAATAAAATGGATTGATCTTCTTTTATAGCTTTTGAATCACCTGTAAGTGGACCAAAACTCAAAAGAATAAAATAATATTATTTTATTCTTTTATCTTTTTGACTTTTACCTTTAGGTGGTACTAAAGGTCTTTTTACACTTTCACTTTGACTCCTTAGTGGTCAAGGTGGTCCTTCATCCCCACTCAAAGTACGTCGTCATAAATAGAGAGAATTACTAATGCTTTTATCTCACACTCCATGTGACACCACGATCGGGTACTAGGTGTCTTAACCAAGGGTAGCTAAGCCTTGGAGAAGATCACAAAGCCCATAGAGTGCCTCACATGCCTAGAACCGGTCTAGGACTTAAAGTGATATCTTGGTAATAGACTAGGTGCCTCAACCATAGGCTGCATAATTTGACCCAAGGTCAAATACTTGGTAACAGACCAAGTGCCTCCATTCTCTTGGAGAATGGTCTTCATCCCTAGGTTGAGTCCCCCAGTACTAGACTAGTTCATCTTCTACGTAACTGACCAGGTGCCTCCATTCAAGGAATGGCCACTCAGCTCTAGGTTGAGTCCCCCCAGTGTTGGACTGGTTCCACATCCTGGTCCCTGACCAGATGTCTCCATTCAACATAATGACTACTCAACTCAAGGTTGAAGTCCTCCATTGCTGGATTGGTTCCACATCCTGGTCCTTGACCAGATGTCTCCATTCAACAGAATGGCTACTCAACTCAAGGTTGAGTCCCCCAATGTTGGACTGGTTCCACATCGTGGTCCTTGACCAGATGCCCCCTCAAGAAAAATCAACACTCCCTCTCAACGAGAGAGGTATTCTTTGCCATGCCAAGCTTGTCACAAAAGTACACGAACTTTGTTGTTGTCAGAGGATTGGTCAAGATATCTGCGATCTGTACATCTGTACGAATGTACTGCAACTTCGGAGTGCCTCTTTGTACTAGGTCTCCGATGAAATGATACTTCATTTCAATGTGTTTCGATCTATCATGAAACACCTGATTCCCTGAAAGCTTAATGCAACTCTGATTATCACAATGGATGATCGTTCAGTCAAGCTTTCCACCAAACAGATCAGATAGAAGTTTCCTAAGCCAAACTGCTTCCTTGCAGGCATCACTTGCAACAATATACTCAGCTTCAGCTGTACTTTGAGCTATGGAACCCTGTTTCCTTCTGGTCAAGAGATCATTGCAGATCCCATACTGAAGCAGTTCCTGAGGTGCTTTTCTAGTCTACTGCACTACCATCCCAATCTAAGTCAGCATATCCTGCTAACAAAACTCCACTATTGGAAGTATACCTCAGCCCATAAGTGATAGTACCTCACACATATGTGAGTACATGTTTAGCAGCTACCCAGTGTATGTGCTTTGAATCGGACATGAACTGACTCAGAGCATTCACTGTGTAACAAATATCTGGTCTCGTGTGTACAAGATACATCAAGGATCCAATGAGCTGTCGATACAGAGTAGAGTCCACGTCTTGTGAACTGGTGGTTGAGTCTCGCAACTTTGTCAAGTTGGTAGTCATGGGCACGCTCATGGACTTGCAGTCCTGCATCTCAAATCTCTGCAATATGTCTACTACATAAGTGATAGTACCTCACACATATGTGAGTACATGTTTAGCAGCTACCCAGTGTATGTGCTTTGAATCGGACATGAATTGACTCAGAGCATTCACTGTGTAACAAATATCTGGTCTCGTGTGTACAAGATACATCAAGGATCCAATGAGCTGTCGATACAGAGTAGAGTCCACGTCTTGTGAACTGGTGGTTGAGTCTCGCAACTTTGTCAAGTTGGTAGTCATGGGCACGCTCATGGACTTGTAGTCCTGCATCCCAAATCTCTGCAATATGTCTACTACATACTTCCCTTGTGTCAGGAAGATCTCGCTTGGCTTTTTCCAGACCTCTAGACCAATAAAATAGTGCATCAAACCGAGATCCTTCATTTCAAATTCAGAGGTAAGCGCCCTCTTACATTTGTGCTATCTGTTGTTCCTCACTTGTGAGAAACAAGTCATCCACACATAAAACAAGGATCAAGATATGATTATGAACAACCTTAAAGTACAAGTTGGAGTTAGTTGTACTTTTGGAAAACCCCAAGCTGTGGAGGAATCCATCCATCCTTGCATACCATACTCTTGGAGCTTGTTTGAGCCCATACAAGGCTTTCTTCAGTTTGCACACATGGGTCTTATTCCCATGAGTCACAAAGCCTTTACGTTGTTCAATGTAGACTTCCTCATCAATCTTGCCATTGAGGAAGGTTGTTTTTACATCCATTTGATGTAACTTCCATCTGAATACTGCAGCAAGAGAAATGATGGTCCTGATAGCAGTATACCTGGCGACAGGGGCTACGAATTGGGCTTTGTACTTCTCAACACTGCCCTTAGCAGCATGCTTGATTTTGTAAAGCCATTTGGATGTTAACACTGACTTTCTTGTTGGTTTGGGCACAACTTCCCACACATCATTCTTCATGATTGAACTGTACTCTTCAATCATGGCACCAATCCATACCTGTTGACTTGCTGCTTCTTTGTACGTGGAAGGTTCAGTGTCGATGATCTGGCTCATAAGACCGGAGTACATTTGTGGCCTTATGCTTTCTCTGAAAGTTTCGGGAGGAGCTTCATGCTTCTCAGCTTCTTGTACCGTTTCTTGGTACCAAGCAGGTCTTCTTTTGGAAGGAGGAACTTCAAGTAGTTCTTCTGGTGAGCTTTCATGTGCATTTGGAATTTGGTCCTCAAATTCCTCCTCTTCTTCTTCTACCTCCCTCCGAACTTCTGAATCTGGGATCTCAAAAGAAGGTCCTTCATCTTCCATTGAAATCTCTTGTGTTTGACGGAACACAACTTCCTCATGAAAGATCACATCTCTATTGACTTAAATATACCTCTGTCTAGGGACACAGATGCGGTAGGCCTTCGAGCCAGTCACTGTAACAGACAAATATGTCTTTCTTTTCGGAAGGCTCTAGCTTAGCCCTCTTTTCATTTGGCATATGAATGCTAACCGTAGTGCTAAAAATCCTCATGTGGTCAATTGTAGGTTTCTTGTTGGTGAAGACTTCTTCTGGAGTCTTCTCCCCCAAGATAGCATGAGGGCTTCTATTTTGGATGTACACAACAGTACATGTAGCTTCAGCCCAGAAGGATAAAGGAAGATCTAGATCGATAAGCATGGCTTTAACAACTTAATAGATAGTTCTATTGTTCCTTTTTGCAACCCCATTCTATTGAGGGTTGTACGGTACTATCAGCTCTTTCTTGATTCTTGCTTCTCGACAAAAATCATCACTCATTAGATTCATACTCACCTCTGTTATCTGGTCTCAAGATATAGATGTGTTTGCTTGTCTGGTTTTCAATCAGAGCCTTGAACTCTTTGAACCTGTCAAAAGTTTCACTTTTGGCCTTGAGGAAGTAAATCCATGACTTCTGAGAATGATCATCTATGAACAAGACATAATATAAACACCCACTTAAGGATGGTGAAGACACAACAACTTCTTTAGTATATATTTGTAAACAAGTACAATGTCAATTTAGTAAAACAAAGAGCTAAGGCTCTTTCACACAAAGATCCCAAGAATAGATAAGTTAAGAAACCCCAAAGATAAGATATCTTCAATATAGCTAGTCTTCTCCTCTAGAAAACTTGTTCTTCTCTCTCTAGCGAACTTGCTTGAGTGAGTGTGTATCCAAATGAGAAGTGAACCTCCCTTTTTTATACTGGTCTTTAGGGTGTGACTTTTCCTTATGGGGCGAACTTCTCTAACTGCCAGGGCCAACTTCACTTCGGGGACATTAAATAATACTTATTTAATGTTTCTTCTGGATTCTTCTGAGCTGACTTTACAATTAATGTTTACATTTGTTCTTTTAGGGTTTTACATGATTACAATATGAATATTTCCCGAAAGAAGTAGAACAAGATTATCTTCCAAAGTTACATAATCTTTAACAAAAACATGTGAACGTTTTGATGGTTCAAAGTTGTCAAATTTGTACAAACTTGAAGAGTTATAAACAATACAAGTGGCAATTATGTGTTGTGTATCTTTAAGATCCTTGATTACAACATTATGAGGCAAAATAAGGGTTTTTACTTCCCTTGAATGAGTCATTTGATAGATAGAAACTAAATTTTCAGAGCAATCAAAAACTTATAATACATTATACCTATCTTTTATCTCTACAATTGTTGATTCTAAAATATCTAAAGGGGTATTATCATCAAGAGAAATTTGTTTGGTGTTGGAATCATCAATAGAAGTACACATAACCTTTTCCTTGGCCATGTGATATTAACCATTCCCTTCTATCTAGGTTTTTACATTGAAAGTACATTAGTAGTAGTATAAAGTATTTGACCTTTGGAAGAAGTAAAGAGGGGGTTTCTATCTAGGTGTTATGCTTATTCACACTAGCTTCTAGTGTCTGCATCTTCTTTCAACATTGCAACTTAAGATGATTGCCTTTATCACAAAAGGTACAATTCTTGACAGAATTCTTCCCTTTGAATTTTGTTGATTGTTCAAAATTTGGAGAAGAGGAAGTTTGGTTGTGTTTTTCTCCTTTCGATCCTTTGTTCATCTTTTGAGGTTGAATGTGATGTTGTTTTTGTTGACCAGTATTGCTTTGTTATTGGAACTCACAGAATAAATGACATGGAAACGAAAGAGTTTGTCTTCATCTCTTGTTAGTTGTTCACAAAAAGCTTCAATGAAGGCATGATATAGTTAGGATTAAAAACATTTTTGGTGGAATAGAAAGTGTTACAACTCAATTTAGCACCCAAGTGGAAAAGTCCTGATCCATTAGTGCTAGAGAGTGCAATGTCGAAAGAGAAAAACCATTGTCACCTAAGTATTTATCTTTTCACTCTTTAAGCCAGCTCTCAAGGCCAACAGAGGCTTCCCTTTGGGTAGTTGGATTTAAGGTTTAAGAGAGCTTAAGGGATAAGGTCTTGTTACGTGCCATAGCAGTTGCACTGTTTTAGCGAGGTTGAGGCTAGAGCAGGGGATCAAATTTTTTTATTGTAGAAGCCAAAGTGCGGTTTATTGTAAGGATATTTGGTTTGGGGGTTGTTTACCCCTTGGATTGGACATGGCCAACCCCCTTGGTTTCACTCTCAAAAGTACTTGGCTTAGTGGCCTTGCTGACTGCCCCTTCAGTGTGATGATGTCTCCACCATACAGAGCTTTAAGCCCATCGGTTGGTGCTTTTTGCTGACTGCCCCTTTGGTGTGATGATATCTCCACCATACAGGGCTTTATGCCCATGGGTTGGTGCTTTGGGGCTTCAGGGGGTAACCCATTGGGGCACATGCCCATCCTGGTTATTTGATTTGCATAGGTGTTTTCACTTTGTAAATGATTGTTATCTCCTCCTAAAACACCTTGCACTCACTTGGACCTATTCCAGCTTCCAGAGACCTTTGCTCCAGCCTTCTTGGCCTAGTGTGCCCTTCTTCCATCTATTGTGACTAGATGAGCCTACCGTGCCTTAGAGGGGGGGGCATTGAGCGACTTTCAACATTTTTGGGTTAGATGGGGCATGACCTTGGCTCACTACTTCATCTAGTGAAGCCTTTTCTCAACTTATTTTAGCTTATTTTACCTTTTTTTTTTGTCTATTTTGGGGTAAAATTCCTGAATTATGTAGAATTTACCGTAAAAAATATTATGATTTTATTTTATTTTATTTTCGGACATGTAGGCTCAAATTAAATATTTGAGGATGGATTAGTATAAATAGACATCCTCCTCTCATTGTAAAATCATAAGACAAGGGTTCTATTATGAGATTATTCTTTTTTCTCTTGCTTTATGAGCTCTCTTGGTGATGTGCACTTCTCTTGGATGACTCTTCTTGCTTCATAGTGAATGGTGGATGGATCTAGGGATTCTTTTTACACATGCTATGGTTGATACTAGAATTGTTTGCTAAACACATGCTCAAGAATGACCTAAAGTTCTTTCTTTACTCATATGTGGATTGAAGGGTGGTGTATTGCTGCATTTATTCTGAAGTAGGGCTTTTTATTAATATTATGTCTATTTTGTGTGGAGAAAATGCCTTGCATTAGGGTTTCCTTTTGCGTTTAGGTCCTTGGACTTTTCCATTTGCCTTGGTTAGGCTCACTTACCAAATCCTTGGGGTTGCTAGGTGATTCCCTTGCATGCAAGTGTGACAGGGATACTCCAAGATAGGGACACTAGCCATGATCTCTCAAATCCCTAGGGATTGAGATAGAATCATAATTCCCTTCTCTTATCAATATTTTTTACTCAAATTTTCTGCATTTATTGTATTATAATTCACCTGCTTTTACTTCAGTTTAGCTGCAATTTTATGTCAAAAAATCCCTAAAATTCAATAAACCCTAAAAAACCTAAAAATTAGAAAATTCATAACTCCATAATTAGTCGTGAGTTTGTAATTTTGGTCATCTCACAAATTCGCCCTAGTGGATTTATCCACAGATCTTGAAGGGCGTCCTTAGTTTATGTATAAAAAACCCTAAAAACCATATATTGTCAAAAAAGCCCTAAAAATTCATAAAAATTCAAAACTTTAAAAATATTTGGAATTTGCTAAATTTGTTTGACCTATCAATTTCGTCCTAGTGGATTTATCCACAAATCTTGAAGGGTGTCCTAATTTGAGCACTTGCAACTTTGAGTGACTCAAAAGTTGTGCCCTAGGCCACTTAGCCTTCTCCTCTTTAGAGCGCACCTTTCTAAGGTATTGCCTTGGGAGGTGTGCAACCCTTGCATGGGGATTCGTGAAGTACATTGAAAGTTGTGATATTGATCGATAAATTGAACTAACTCCTTTACTCTGATTCAATGTTGAAAAAGTCGGCATCGACAAAAAAGTCGGCAAGGGTCCCGAATACAACTTCTCGGCAACATCGGCGGAAAAATCGGTAGAAGTTGGCAAACATTAAAAAATACAAAATATATTCATTTTTTAAAGAATTTTAAACATTTAAAGCAACAATAACATCAGATAAACACATTGGAACATCAATATGGAGAAAGCATTGATATATATCATCATCATGTAGTCATGCCAAATGTAAAATGATACATCAAGTCGATGTTGTATCATGAAACATCATAATTGTCCAATCAAGGACTCAAAAGTGGATAACCAATACAATATGACATCACATATATAAATGTATCAGAGGAAAACTAGCGCTTCTAGCTATCTAATATCAATGCTTTCTTCTCGAGTTTTCCATCCATACTTCATATTTTTCCCTACTCCAATGGTTAGATTTATATAAGGTTTTCATAAATGCTTTTTATTTGTCCCTCCATCTTATGACTTAAACCTAATTTTTGAAAGGTATATTTTATTGATTTGGTTGTCAGCCATTAAACATATTTTTTGTTTTGTATTGGTGATAAATCATAGATGTATTTTTCACTCTTCCCAAATTGAATTTCCAACATGAGCCTCACATTTAGCCCTAACTCATCTACACTTGAAACATTGCTCTCTTTTTCCTACAATGTGCTATGATGATCACTCAAAATATGTTTGCTCAAAAAATTCCCTAATAGTGAAAAAAGTAATCCAATTACCATATTTTATATAGATTATCCCTGCATGGTTTGATCTTCAAATAAAACAAAATTTTGAAATATTTATACGGTAGAGGAAAGGTGTTAGTATACAACAAAATGGCTAAAATGACAATTTTTTGGAAAATTAGCCATTTTAGCCATTTTAGCAAAAATGGAGACTTTCTGGAAAAAGTCGAGAAAAATCGGGACTTTTTGGAAAAAGCCGGGACTAGCCATTTTAGCCATTGTGACTTGAAAAGTTAAAAATTCGGGATTTTTTCCAGCCGACTTTTCGGCTTAGGGAAAAAATCGTGACTTTTTAATAAGTCGGCGATTTTTCGGAGAGTTTTTCAACACTGCTCTGATTTATTTGTCTTTATCATTCATTGTTTAGCTCCATATTATGCACTGATCTATGCTATAAAACTTTTGGAAAGGTATTTGTTGGTTGGTGTTTGCAGAGGGCTCTCCCTTGGGTTTGATAGTTACTCAAAGTAGTTGAGAGACTAAGTTGAGGTGACATTGGGTTTAAATCGCTCCCATGCTTACCTTTTAGTAGCAAGTACTCCAAGTTGTGCTACAAAACCCAGGCTGCTAGTTTGAACGGTAACAAGTTTTAATTTGTTTGATTTGTAAAGTGTGTTTTAAGTCAAATACCCCATATACGTGTTGTGACCATCAGTATATGAAATAGAAAATGTTTCAAACACTTCAAAAATAGATCCCGTAATAAGTGTTGTGACCATCAATATATGAAATAGAAAATGTTTCAAACACTTCAAAAATAGATTTGCTCATGCATAAGATCAAATTGTAACATGTACATTTAAAGGAAATAACTCATGGAAAGGAAAATGTCACAGTGCTTGGAAGAGTAAATATATCTCATCAGTGGGTCATTTATCAAGATACATCCACAAGTAAAGATCCTCAATGGAGGCAATTCATAGACATTTAACACTTGATTGGTTTGTGAAGTTTATCTTTGAATGAGGCCCTCATGGAGAGAGAATTCTCTGCAAAGGAGTGTCACCCAAATTTATAGAATGCCCAGCTTGTAGAAGTGACCAAAATCATTTCAAAAAAATGTGCCTTAGATTTTAAGTGTTTAGTTGTCACAAACTCGTAATTAATTTATTTAGTGAATTAAATCAGGTGTCCATGATCCATAGACATCATCGAGTTCAATGTGCTACATAAAAACAATTAAGCTTAGCACCAAATAAAGATTCCAGAAGCAGAAATGAAGAGGTTGTGTATGATAAAGCTTGCAAATAAACCATTCGTCTAAAACCATACCATAATTTAGTATATAACTTGCTTCAACAAGATATGAGCATTGAACGGGAACCATCATGAGATACTTTGCTGTTCAAGATGACTTGGGACAAAAACATTTCAATTAGAATTTCTAGAATTCCAAGGAAGCTTCGCTGCCCAATAATTAAGTGATTGTTATTGTTAAAGTCTTACTCATTAGCCACTATATAATTTCCAGAAATGATTCCTTGTCCCCGTAATTTCAGCAGAAAAACCAGCAGAGTATTTGATGTAAAAAACTCAGATTTTATCCAATATATTATGTAGAAATTTGTAACAAAAAAATCCAAAGTTTAGGAGTGTTAGATTTACACAAAATAGCATCTATATTTGTGTATTATGCAGAAATGTTTTCTAGAATTTAGATTTAAGAGTTAAATCACTTGGAACTAATTAGGCACTCGAAGAAAAGAAAAAATTTCAAGCCCATAATTTTTTAATGATAAGTTCCAGCAGTAGAAAACCCCTTATTAATGGTAAAACATTAGATTCAGGGCAGTTTTTATTGTCTAATTGATGTAGAAAATTAAAAGTAACTTGTTACAGCCCTAGTTGCACTCAGTCAGACTTTCAAGTGAGTTGACAAAGATGAACAAAGTACTTGTTCAAACTTAGAGGCTCAGAGGGCCATCATGCCTTCTTGGCCTTTTTATTTTTTGTACCACATGTTCATAACCCTTTGGGGAAGTTGTAATAAATGTACTAGCATGACAAACTTTTGTAAAGGACTTGGCTTCCTAAGACTTAGACATCAATCCGATCATTCCAAGATTTTTTTTTCCTTGTCAATTATGCAATGCTGAATAAGTGGTGTATAATTTTCGAGTTTTTCACCTCTCCTCCAAAGCTAGAATGGTTGTCTTGGTGGGTAGGCCTAAGGAGGTTATTAAAGTTCACGTGTCGATGTATATGAGAGTGCTAGGCATCGGTTTTGAGTCGTATGGAAATGTGCTAGGTCCTCTTAGAGTTTCGTCTGATTTCGAGAAAAAAAAATTCTTTGTTTTTTAAGCCATTTTTTATTGGTTTAGTTAAAAACTTGTAAATGGCATAAAAACTTGATCTGGTAGCGGAATTTGGCGTGGGGATACTCGTTTTAATGCTCAGAACACACTCTTTACCCCGGGACCCATTTTTCATACACTCAGTCTTCGGGTGATCAAATGGGCACTTGTGATCAGTTTTCGCTATCAGAGCATCAAAATGATACTTAAATGCTAAAAATGCGACTTTTTGGCATAAGTTAAAATATATAAAGTCAAAGAAATGATTTTTTAGTGGTTTAATGGGTGACTTGGCATGGTGGTCCCCATGTTGGCGACTTCTCCTAAGGAGAAACGTGTCACTTTAAAGTTGATTTTCATGTCATGCATTTTATCCAATGTTTGAGCTCACGTCATGGGCCGTACGGTTGGTTTAGCTTGAAGACTTGATCATTGCGAATCTTCATTAGCATGAGGGTTGTTGGAACTTGCGAATTAGATTGGGTTATGTTGCTTGGTAGGTGGAGGAGGCTGCCTACCTCATGGGAGGTGGCACGTCCTCCATGGATCACTTCGGTTAAGCATCCACTCAATCCCCTAAATCACTCCAATCGCTTGAGTTCATCTGCCAGTGTTGGTAGCGCCCCTTGGGCCTCATTCATGCTATAAATTAAGCAAATCTCTCCCCATTGAAGTTAGTCAGAGTTTACTGAGTAGAGGCTAGAGAATTGTAATTGTTGTACTATCTTTTTGTTATTGAGAATAAAAGAGGCTTTGGAGGTCAATGTTGTGTGATGCTATCAATTGAGTGGATGTATTATCTCGATGTAATGAGGTAATCTGTATTTAATCTTTGTGCACTTGCTTTATGAAAATCTAGCTTATTGGTAGGATTGGTATCAATTTTGTAGGACGGATTACTAAAACTTATTTGATTTAGTTAATCTTTTATTTATAGCAAGTTAGAGATTCAAGATTTATATGTATCAATTGCTTATGTTCATATTCTTTTGGTTTCTCTGAAAGTGAGGAGAGACTCAAGGTGTCACAACTAGACACAAAACACATGATTACTCTCGAAATGGTTATGTTTTGTCTATGTGGTTTTATCATCGAATCTTGCCTTGAATCTGTTTGTGGCTCAGGCTCTCTTGCTCTGGTTTGAAGAAGGCCATGGCTGCTAGTTATCAGAAGAAGGCTTTGAAACTTGAAGCTGATATAATGTTCCCCCCTGTCAGGGGCAAGAGGAGAAGTCTGGGTAGAGGAGAATACATAGGACTTCTTGCAACTCCACCCTTTACAAATACAACTCAAGAGATTCAACCTTAAAAGGTGAGAGGTGTCAGTCACAGTCGCAAATGCACCCATATACAATACGCAATTCAACTTATTTGGAGCAACCGAATCCGACTATCATTTTAAATAATGAAATATGAATAATATATTAGATTATGAATATTACAATGATGTCTTGGCCTTAAATATGGTTTGGACATTCATGATGAGGAGACACCTCCTTTCATTCTAACCTAACATAAATTATTTAATTATTTAATTATAATCTTATTTTATGTTCATTACATTGCCACTCCCTTTAAGGGAGCTTTGTCCTCAAAGCTTAGATTATTGTCTTTTCATTCTCGTTTTGTGTTGAAACAATGTCATTACTTCATTTATGTCTTTTTTAGAACTTGTATTAGGTATGTGCTTGGTCTTTACGCAATAGTTTGTCATTTTCCTTTCATTTGTAACTTGAATTTGTACCCCATTATGTTTATTATTGTTGTCCCATTTTCCATGTACTTGAATACGAGGAATATTTTTTTGACTAACCATATCAAGTGTTGTTTTAGAGATTGTTTGTCCCACAATACTCATGATGTCATCACGTAATGTTTCCATTTTATTATCCTTACGATTTATCTCGAGAAGTGGCGTTTCGTGAGGCTTCTCACACTCGAAGTCACCTGATAGTGTTACATTTAGGTTTCTCCAGGGTGGTAGAAGAGTTAAGGTAGAAGATGAATTTACGATATCTGATTCCTTTGACTTGGATTCCTTTGCATATTGTAGGATCCATCTTTTGTCATTGTATGGATCGTCTTTAGTGTCAATGATACTAGCTTGACTCTCATTATGATCTTGGTTGAGCTTATCTTTATCAAATATATTATTGGCATTTTGGTCATCCCTACAATATTTAGTTTCTGTGTCTTGTTTATTGTCTTGATCAATTTTGTTACTCTCATTTTTGTTGACATAGTGGCCCAACATATCTAAGTTACTGACATAGTGGCCCAACATATCTTAGTTTTTGTAACATTTCCATTATCATGGTATTTTGGTTATGTGTCATGATGCTCAAGTTTTGTGCCATGGTGCTTATGTTCTTTGTCATCACACACATCTCGTCATCTAATTCTTTTCGTTTTTGGTGCATGATGTCTACTTTGTCATCAAGTTTTCTTCCTAGTACTAGAACAACATCTTCTTTGATTTATTTCTTAAGTGCCTTGTTATTTTTCGTTTCTTCTCTTAATTTTTCTTGGTTGGCAACGAGGGCCTTGATGTCCTTCTCCAATTTCTCAAGGTTGTCTTTTAATTCAGTCATAGCCTTTGTCCTTTTATGCAAATGTGTGTATATAGAAGTTTATTTTGACTTATGGCGGAATAAAAGACAACTAATGTCTTTGAAATAATTAATGAATTAATAATTAATTTATGTGTTGAAATAAAATAATAAATATAAAAATATTATATTTAAATATTTTATTAAAAGGTGTATTAATAAGTTTTAAAATATTATATAATAATAATATTATTATTATAATAATATTTGTTTTATTAATATTGTTTTTGTTTGTAGGGCTACCTGGAATGAGGGAGGGTGCAACCTAGGTTGAAGTTGGAAAGCAAAACCATGTGTTGGTTTTACCTTTCTTTTTTTTTTACTTGCTTTTTCCTTCATTTTGTTTTTCTACTTTTTTTTTTGAACTTTTTTTTTAAACTTTTTTCTTTCTTTTCAATTTTTTACCTTTTTTTTGTTTTTTTTGTTTTTGGACAATGTCCTATATTCTAGGGAAACCCTAAATAATGGCAAGGGAGTCGAGAAAGTGGAGCAAAGGGAGGAGAGTGAAGTGATATGGAGTGTGGGAGTGGAGGGCAGCTGAGCGGAGAGAGATATGGGTGAAATGGAGCAGCGGAAGAAATCAGGAATTGATGAGCCGAGTCCGAGCTCAGAGTGCAGGAGCAAATCCGCTCTGATACCAAATGGAACAACCGAATCCGGTTGGTCCGTTAGTAGTCGAATCCGACTATCATTTTAAATAATGAAATATGAATAATATATTAGATGATGAATATTACAATGATGTCTTGGCCTTAAATATGGTTTGGACATTCATGATGAGGAGACACCTCCTTTCATTCTAACCTAACTATAAATTATTTAATTATAATCTTATTTTATGTTCATTACATTATTCCTTCTGAATTTTGATACTTACAGAACACAAGCAAGTACCAGAACAAATACACAAGATCTTACAGACAGTAACAGTTGCAAGTTACATTTATGATGGTTGAATTGAAAAATCTGCTATACCTGAATGATTTGGATCTTGTTCTGCAATTTTCTTCATGCTGTCAGCAACAACCTGCAATAATCTCTGCACAATTTGTACAATCACTCCCAATACTGTCATTCAGCAGCCAAGCACTTTTTGCAACAGTTTGCAAAAATCACTTTGCTGCAACACAATTCTGCAGCTGTATCAATTAATTCTGCAGCATATAAATTCAATTGTGCAGCATTCACTATTCAATTCCTCATATGTGAACTTGGGTAAAATCAGCACTGTCAGCAAGCATTTTACAATGGTCTCTGCAATCTCAAATATTTTCAATGTTTCAAGCATACAAGGAAGCTTTAGCTGCATTCCAACACAACACTTCAGAATGCATATCCACTACACAATACTTATTCGCATCACTGCCTTCGTGATCAGACCTAAGACTAAGCTTGAACTCAACAATGAAACTGATGCCCTTACAATGCTATATACAGAAAAATACATTCACCCAACTCAACTCTTCAATGAGGATGAAATGATGGACAAAATATATGAACAATTTTGTAGGAGGAGGATGTGTTCCTTTAATGGGAGGAGTCTTCTGAGATCAAAATCTCTGCATTTCAAGCACATTATTGTTTCAGATATTGACTCAGTAACAGGTCCAAGACTGTCACTCAACTCTGCAATACTTCGACAATATTAAAGGAATAGAGCTTCCAACCATTGAGTGCCAGGTTTATCAAAGATTTCCAAATAGACTGCTCACATAGTCATTGTGAATCACATAGACCATACCATTGCTCAAAACAACTAGTATGCAACCAAAGCAGTCTCCAATGTTCAATTCAATGAGTAGTCATACCTCAACAGCTTGAAATTTTCCAAGCACAATGCTCAAGATATCAGTTCACCATTAATGCAGACATGTTCCTCATCCAGGTAGACAATATCAATCTCATGCTTCAATGTTCAACAAAGTACAGACAAAAACTCTTCAAATTTTACAACACTAGCAATCTGCAATCTATACCTTTCACCTTTCACCAACGCACTATACCCATGCAAAAAGGTCCACCATATGAAGTCACAGCAGTCTCACTGCTGAATGGGAGTGGTCTTCTCGAGTACTTGGGTCTTCTTCATGGTGGTCTATCATCAACAACCAAACAGGCGGATGTAATGCAGAATAGGTACCAAACTTGTATTCTTGCTCTTCCACGATACGCAGAGACGTGTAGAGACATGTATCTCATTACTTCACAACGCAACCAGTTTCTCATTCTGCGATAGTTTCAAGATAGATGTCTTGTATCAGTCACGTTTTGAATGCACACGTTTGTAGAGTGGTCGTTACGGGAAGATGTCTTCAATACCTCATTATTCAAACTTGCAGCTTTAGATGCAAAAGTAAGCTTCCACGACTGGTCTTCACGCAACTCCTTTCATGGTCGTAATTCGCAGCTCAATCGGAGGGGTTGCAGCTAACAATGTTTCACTACTTCAATGCTTCATGACTCTCTCAGTTTTATCGGACTTGTAACACTTCTCCACAGATAGAGAATGGTGTCTCTCATGCAATAGTGTCTTCACATCTCTTCACAAGATTCTCTGCGAAACACAAAACTCTTCACATTTCAATGCATCTTTAGTTTCTTAAGAGAGGTTGCATTACTTCAACAAAAGAGTGGTTGCAGCTCGTGGAGGTCGCCTTAGTGCAGCTCAGATGAATGAATCACAACTCTTCCAACAATCTTCAACGTAGCTTCAAGCATATACATCCTTCAAAATCCAAGCAATCTTCACTTTGTAAGGGAAGCCGGTCTTTTGTGGATATGAGCACGGCTCAAAACGTCTCTTCAATGCAGGAAGTTGATTGGGTGTCCCAAAGAAATGATATTTCTTTAATATTCACTACAGCATTAACCAATCACATTCTCCTTCTCACCGCTTCAATTTCCTAGCACCTCCAGAAACACACTAGGGATGAAGACAGTGACAACCATACTTCGGGCATGGAAAGAATCTCCAATATCTCAGTTCTCAACAAAAAATTGCAGCAGTAGATGATTCCCACTAATGATGTAGTCATACTCAGCACCCGATACAACTTCAAAATGACCTCATGCAGGTCCCTCTCAAACAAGTTTTCATATGCCTGTGCTTTTCAATTAGACTTCCACACCATGGTAGTAGAAGAATTCAAACGCATGACCATCATCATGAGAGCTCACAGTTGCAAACAAGGAGAGATTTTGGAAATTCAGAAAATAGGTCTTCATAATTGAATTCTTCAATGGTCTTGCAATCACCTCAGTCTTTTGGCTCACTCTCTGGAGGAGAGGTTGCAACACCTCTACACCAAATCTCGACACAAATATGTAGCTCACGACAAGATATTACTCAGCAGCTCCATATGCAACTTAGTTCATAAATTAGGGTTTCCTTTGTTCGACGTGGAGTCATAGATCTTGTCATGTCCCAAATTTTGCATTGGGTCACAATGGCCTAATCACATTTGTCATATTCATGAGAGTTTGTCAAATTGATGCTAAAGGCCAAATAATTGCCAAGGATGAAAATTACTAGTTTCCTAGGTTGGGGTGGAAGCTTTGGGATTTGAAATAAGGGGGTCAATAAATGATGTGTGAACATTAGAATGGCATAAATATTTAATAAATGAGCTAAATAAATAAATACATGGGAAAATCAAAGTGGCAATTGATCATGAAGACACATGGAGAATGTGGGACCCACACAAGCTAGATTTTTTATGCCACATGCCATCCTCCTTTTTGTCATTTCGAATCCATAAGAAGCCCAAAGGTCTTGGGATGAGTTGGAAGCCCAATATACTTGGCATGAATCAATTAAGGTCGAATTGGAGTGGAAGAGTAGCTCCCATGGAAGAGGAAGAGGCATTTTGGAGCTAGTGAGGCACTTGGACTAGATTCCTTAGCTTTATGACAACAATGATGAAGATGCAATGACATCTATGACACAAATTAGATCTGAAGGCTGACATCTGACATATATGACATGTCAGCGAGCTTTCATCAACATATTTTTCCACAGATCCTCAGCTTTGAGTACTAAGATCTCTCCCAGGTAGGTCGCAGCTCTCAAAAATACATCACAACGATCAAAATACCGTCTCAATTCTCACAAATTCCCAACAAGAGAGGCCACTCACACATGGAAGTCGCAGCTTACAATATTACGGCTTCAATCATTTCATTTCTAGATCCACAATTCAAGAAAACATAACACAATGCACAACTCAATGGATAGAGGAACCTCACAATTTCAAATTATCCACACATGAGGGTTCGCGTGTAGCAGAAAGGACGGTTTGGTGTTCAATGGAATAATAAAGACAATTTCAATCTTGGTGTGTGGGAATAAAAATACATAATGAAGACACGCTAAAATTGCAGAAGTTTAATGGGATATGGAGTCACAACAATTCAGAAGAATACCTGAAGTGTAGGAGAATAACACATATGGCAGGCATGCGAGAATAGTGGAGGGAAGACTGACGACTGGAAGGTAGGTGAGCAACGAGATTAGGGTTCTCTATTCACGCATCATTGGGTCGTTCAACACATATCTTCACGAGATTCCATGCTGAACCAATACAACGCTTGTTCCGGGAAAGAGTGCCTTAGAGTTCATATATGGAGGGGGCAACTCATTTGAATTTGCTAAAACGTTCATTGAGAGAAATTTGTAAGAGGATGCTTATGGAGCAAAATTTGCAGGCTAGCAGACTGTTGTAATGTCCTCTTGTAATTAAGCACCTAAGACACTCGTTAACCTATTCAATTCCCATAGGTTCGAGAGGGGGTACTGATGAAAAAGAGAATTGACTTAGGAAATACCGAGAGCAGAAAAGAACATCTTTTCAGTGTTACTATGTCATCAATAGATTAAAGAAGGCCATCGGAGCAGATATCAAAAAGCATGCAGACCTTATTTCACCTTGCATGTGACACTGGGCGATTAGTTTGCATGCATGCAAAAGTTAATTCATGCAAACCCTAAAAGCTATAAAAGAAGACAAGTCAAACCAAAAAGGTATCCATTGTTATTATTCACTTTTGAAATTGGTTTCAAGAGCAGCAGCAACAGTAGCCACAACAACAAGTTGGGGTTGAGGGCGTGAGTCTTCAATTAGCAAGTGTTTTTGGCAGCGAAATCTATCTGCCCTAATCACTTACCAGATAGATCGTTTAGATCTATCATCAGCACTTCAAGATATTCATTGATCATCAAAGATCTAGCACACAGAGGAAAGGCTATCAAAAGGCGCGAGTCTTCAATTCGCAAGTGTTTTTGGCAGCGAAATCTATCTGCCCTAATCACTTACCAGATAGATTGTTTAGATCTATCATCAGCACTTCAAGATATTCATTGATCATCAAAGATCTAGCACACAGAGGAAAGGCTATCAAAAGGGTCGCGACTTTACTGCTGAGGATGAGTTGGAGATACTGAGAACAATTCGCCTTGACCTAGAAAGACACCATCCCTTTTGCATGTCTTTTCCATTCTCTTCGGAAGGACCATATCACTATTCCTAGTGATTATCAGATGATCTCTTGCACATTGAGAGGAGTTACAGCTAAAGTCGTGTGGAAGTGAGGGTGCCCCTCTATTCAGGAGAAACAACTCGCTAGTGTCCAAGAAGGTCTCCAAGGGTTTGCATGTGTCCACCAAAATCATTGGGAGAACCATACTACACTAACTAGAAAGCCTCAGCACTATCCTCCAAGTATTGAAGCAGCTATGGAAGAATTATCATGCAGAGAGGACGTTTTTCCTTGCATGGGCGTCAACATTGAAGAAGCAAAATGTTTTCACCTTATCTTCTGTTGCATGGCAATGCATGTCTCTTGTATACTGAACAACTATCCCAACTATGATTGATCTGGATCTTGGGGGCTGAGACCCAAGAGGCTTGGATGTCGAGAGAGGAGGAGAGTAAACCTGCAAATTTTTATCATTTGATGCATACAGTAACATAGAGAAACATAGAGTAAATAGGCCACATGGAGGGGTGAGGCTCAAAGAGGGTTCTTTGAGCCTCACCTCTCAAGCCATACTAAGAAAAGCACTTAGAACCAGTAACCCAATAACTCAATAGAATAAGAGAAGTGTAGGATGTCAAAAACCCTTGAATTCTTTAATGAGAATGCATAGAGCATTTTTATAACATTATTACAATGTGCCTTGGGGCAATACCATGGGCCAAAACCATGGGTTTTGAAATACCATGGATGTGAGAGGTACAATGTGCCTTGAAGCCATACCATGGAATAAAACCATGGGTTGTCAAATACCATGGATGGGAGAGGGTGGTCTCTCCATTTAATGTTTTTATGGTGAATGAGAGAGGTTGAGAGAGGTTGGCCTCTCCATTTAATGCTTTTATGACTCATAGATCTGAATTTAGACCAAATTCCCCTTGAAATTCGGATCATTCTTCCCTCGTTAGAAAATGATGGTTTCCATCATTTCATGCTGAAAAGAGACCCATGATTACAATGTTCCAATTGCCAATGAAGAGAAGGGTTTTGTGTGGTTGACCCCTAACCATAACCATGATTGTGGGTTTTTTGTAGTTGACCCCTAACTGTGGGTTTTGTGTGGTTGACCCATAACCATGGGTTTTGTGTGGTTAATCCATAACCATGATTACAATAGGATTTAATAAAAGTCCAAAAATGGTCTTTGGTGCAGTTGATGTCTTGCTGCAAATCCATTCAAAGCTTCTGATGCAAATGATGAAATTGAATTCCTTTGAAGACCCATTTGAGATCTTGAAGAGACCTTTCCATTCATATAACATACTTGCTTTGTGGTGGTCCAGGAATGAGAAAATGTTTGTTGAAGCTCAAGGGATGCGCGCGCATTGTTTTGGAAGACATGTTGCTTCAATCGATGATATCTCTCAAACTAGAGTTCCAAATGAAAAATCGCGAAATACCCATTTTAGCTGACCGAAATAACTTTCCAATGAGCTATGGTAGAGCATTTGAGATGTTATGTGGAGTCTGTGGTACTTGTTTAAAGTTGTTGGACGTGAGGCCACATTGTGTACAAACATATGTTGCTTCAAACAAGTATCTCACAACAAAGAAAGGTAAATGAAAAACCGAAAAATACCCATTTTAGATGATGGAAATATCTTTCCAATGAGATATGGAAGAGCCTCTGAAACTCTCTGTGCAAGTTGCAACGTCTGTTTGAAGTTTGCAGATACGTGTTGACTTTCAATCCGTCTATCGTCGACCTTCTATAGAAGCCATACAACAACAGAGAAATTGAGAAAGGGTTGTACTGAGGTCACCCACGCTCCGATATGCAATGCAAAAAGTATTTTAATCCGTTCCATGGCCATATGAGTATGAAATAATGCTTGATTTGAGAGTGTACAGAGCCACAAAGGATGCCAAGGGTTTGTAGAGCAACATGGGATGTTGTAGAGATCATGGAACTTCCTATTGCAACTTAGATAGCCTATAGTGCCTGAGGACCGATTGTGATGCTTACAGTGTATGGCCCAACAAATGGACTTTGAGTGTGCCAAAAGTAGGATGGAAATTCCTGCAGATCTTTGAACCCGAACTATGCTCAAACCCTCGTTCTCATGGAGAGCGTACCTGCTCTAATACCACTGATCTGGATCTTGGAGGCTATGACCCGAAAGGCTTGGATGCTGAGAGAGGAGGAGAAGAGATAACATAATGGACAGCTATGAGAAAAACAAACCAGCGAGATCTAGGTAATTGATATCGTACACAATGAAACATAAGTAAATATGCCACATGGAGGGGTGAGGCTAAAAGAGGGTTCTTTGAGCCTCACATCTCAAACCATACTAAGAAAAGCACTCAGAACCAGTAACCAAATAACTCAATAGAATAAGAGAAGTGTAGGATGTCAAAAACCTTTGAATGCTTTATTGAGAATGCATAGAGCCTTTTTATACATTATTAAAATGTGCCTCGGAGCAATACTATGGGTTATGAAATACCATGGATGTGAGAGGTACAATGTGCCTTGAAGCCATACCATGGAATAAAACCATGGGTTGTTAAATACCATGGATGGGACATGGTGGTCTCTCCATTTAATGTTTTTAAGATGAATGAGAAAGGGTGGCCTTTCCATTTAATGCTTTTATGACTCATACATACGAATTTAGACCAGATTCCCCTTGAAATTCAGATCATTGATTATTGGTATATTATTACAATCTCATTGAAGCATATTTCATATTTAGTCTCAGTATTTGTTATATTTGGGGTTTGAGCACTTAATCTATAATTGCATGCAAAACAATCTATATATTATCCATACCTAAACCAACAAACATACAAACAATCACCATAACCTTTCAGTAAAAAGGCAAAAATATCAGTTTGGGATATTGCAACTAAGAATAATATCATATGTACACGAATCTGTTGAGGAATAATGATGTACACCAAAGATAGGATTCTCAGATGTAGAATAATTAATGCATAGGTTGCAATTTCACAAGTAGCTTTGATACCATTGTAAGGAGTCCATTAGGGCATAAATAATATTGGCAAAACACAAGCTAGTTTAGGCAAACAGAAAACCACACAAAATAGAAAGATAGGCATCAAAGCACACTTACTTCTCATTAACTAATGTACATATATATATGAGAAGTGACCCTTGGAGTTCATATTGCATGTGTCCTCTTAGACTCCTGGGTGGCTCATGGACTCTCGGGTGACTCTTGGTCTCCCCTATGGCTTATCATTTCCTTTTCTCATGAAAATGATGAATACTAATAATACAACAATTGGAAATATGCTAACCCAAAGGATTAGATTCCCAACAGTTGTAGTTTTGAGTCTTGACTCTATACTTAGTGTAAATTGACTTAGTCCAGACAGGCTTAAAGTGTGATTATGTAATGCTTAAGTGCAGAGCTTGCCATAGATCTATGCCAAGTTGTGCAGAGATAACCCTTAAGAGAATACTTGGTTATTAAGAGAATGTACAAGTGTGTGAAGGAGACTCTAAGTGGGAAATGCAATCATAAGTCGAACACCATAAGACATTGCATGTCCAATTGCAATGCTATACAATTGCATTAATGGTTCAAAGAACATATCTCAACTGCAGAAAAAAATGAGAATGTGAGACTGGAGGCACCCTGTCATGTCCCAAATTTTGCATTGGGTCACAATGGCCAAATCACATTTTCCATATTCATGAGAGTTTGTCAAATTGATGCTAAGGGTCAAATAATTGCCAAGAAGGAAAATTACTAGTTTCCTAGGTTGGGGGTTGAAGCTTTGGGATTTGGAATAATGGAGACAATAAATGATGTTTGAACATTAAAATGGCATAAATATTTAATAAATGAGCTAAATAAATAAATACATGGGAAAATCAAAGTGGCAATTGATCATGAAGACACATGGAGAATGTGGGACCCACACAAGCTAGATTTTCTATGCCACATGGCATCCTCCTCTTGTCATTTGGAATCCATAAGAAGTCCAAGGGTATTGGGATGAGTTGGAAGCTCAATATACTTGGCATGAATTAATTCAGGTCAAATTGGAGTGGAAGAGTAACTCCCATGGAAGAAGAAGAGGCATTTTGGAGTTAGTGAGACGCTGGGATTAGATTTCCTAGCTCTATGACAACAATGATGAAGATACTATGACACCTATGACACAAATCAGATCTGAAGGCTGACATCTGATATATCTGACATGTCAAGTCGAAATAGAGCATCCAAGAGAGCGCTCATGTGAGTTGGAGAAGCTCAATGGGTTTCTACTCAAATTGGGGGAAGATGGAAGGCTAGGAAAGGGAGGACACATAGGAAATCTTGAGCCCACACCCACATTCGAATTGGCTTGAGTTTGTGGATGAATTGGTAGCCTTAGAAGGCTAAGGATGTTTATAAAATACAGGAAGCAACCAAGAGAATGGCTTTTGATCATTTGAAAAATTGTAATTTGTGAATTGTGAGAGCTAGTGGACGACTAGTTTTCTTGGCTTAGCCAATTTCAAGGGTGAAAGGTTTCCATCCAAGTTGGTGTTTGGAGAGGCCACTCAGGTCTTTCAATGAGCTTTAATGGAGTTTTAATTGCAGGTGGAAGCTACAACGCAGCTCGTGGGTTCTTCTATTGCAACACTTCCTTTCAACCATTTCTAGTTTTCATACCATATTCATGCTCATGGACTGATTGCACCTTGGGTGAGCTCTTGTACTCTTTGGGAGAGATCCTCTTGGTCTATTTATGATTGTAATCAATTCAATATGCTCTATTCTTCGTTCTCATAAAGTTTCAAGTCGAAATACCCAAGAGTTGTATGTCAAAATGACTTTTAATGAGCAAACAATGACCATTTCCACTCTATTTTGATATATACCATGGTAATGTTGATTATTTCGAATGGAAGAATGTCTCTCTGATAAATGTATGATGAATGGACTGTCATTAATGTGTATTACAAGTTTCATGTTCAGTACTTAAAGCATTGGAAGCCATTTTACTCATTTTAATTGCATTGGGAGAAGATTTGGTGTCTTTTCCCCAAAGGTCGAAATAGTGATTTGGGAGCTGTTTGGGGGAGAGTCATAACAGCCTGTATAAACTGAACCATGATGCATATGAGACTTTAAAAATGTCCCTCACACATCCCTTGCCTTTGTTAAGAAATTCGAGTGGCTTTGGGAGCATTTGAGAATCCATCTCCAGCAATTACCCGGGGGGAATTGGAATCCAAAATTGCTAGTAAAAACTCCTACTTTGATCAGATTATAAAATAATTTTGCAGAAGTAACTGGAGGGATATGACTGATATTCAAGTATTAATATCAGTCATTCCGAGAAAATTTGGGAGCATTTGGACAAATTTGGAGATCTAGACATTAAAACTAGTCAAGGGTCGAAATTGGGGAAAAACTGAAAAATTGGTCATTTAATAATTTTTTTTAAAATGGACATTACACACCCGATCTATAGACTATAGACCAATAGCCTAGTAAAGGTATTGTTAGGTCAATTCTTTTACAATGATTTACCAAGTACAAAGTGATGTAGCCTCATGTGATAAAGCAACTGAGTCCAGACGCTACGAAGCTTAGAAGAAGCTAAGAAGAAGAATACATACTGTTACAAGAAGTATTTATACATAGAGGATCAATTATATTCTGTTACAACCTTATTTCAAGGTGTCAATTGTTGGACAAACTGTAACAACTGTCACTTTATATTCCTAGTCAGATGTTGGATCTTCAGCCAGGTCAATTGCCACTGAATTTTGTTTTTAATTTGGTCTATCAGGTGTCGGATAGTCTCATCTGCAATAAGATCGGATATTTTTAAATGATAGGTGGTGTTGGAGTCGTTTTGATTCATAGTAGCAAGATTAGCATGGATTTTGAAATGCCATTGAATATTTGACATAGTATGGATATGGTAAAGTTGAGTAAATGATAAAATATATTTGCAATCTTTTACTTTTAAAGGTTCATAAAAAGTTAATATTAAAATTTGCTTCTTAGTATAATGAAATTTCAACTAAAATAGCTAATGTTCACGCTGGAGTTTAAATTTTAACAATATAACTTTTCTTTAATTATTAATATAAGAGTGGAACTATAGTAGCAACATATACAATGATAACTTAAGTTTCATACTATTTGTAACTTCATCATCACATTCATGAATCTTCAGCCTATATGCTTTTTCATATAAAAAGGTTAAGCGGTGACCAATCCGACCAATCCGACCCCTTAACTCCCACTACCTTGTCTTTTTGCCTATCACTCACTTGGTGGGCATGACTTTGATGGGCTTTGGGTTTGACCCATTCCTTGAGCGCTCCTTGCAAGCTCCTTGTGTGCGTTATAAATAAATATAAACTCAATTCACATGGGCAAAAATGATTTTGCAGAGCAAAAGAGAGTAAAATTAAGACTCACAAGGACATTGAAGTCAAATTTGAAATATGTTTCAAGTTGCTTATATTGAAAAAATAAAAGTACTTTATCATTTTGAATGGGCATATATATTTTTAAATTTTCTAAAATTAAAAAAATGCATGTTTTTGTATTTATTAGATGTCTACTTGTGTATTTCAGTTGTACTATCATTTTTCTTTACAAGTATTTTTTGACTCATATTTGCACTTGGATGATGAAATCATAGAATTTTGTTTTTGGAATTTTGGATACACTCAGTGGAATCAGTGGTTCGATTATAAAAACATCCTCTTCAGATGTAGGATATTCCATGACATTGGCCATCTTATGCCAGTTTGCAACAAAAAGACGCATCAGTAGGAAAGCAAATCCTCATTGATTCCCCAAAATGAAATGTCTACTTGTGTATTTCAGTTGTACAATAATTTTTCTTTACAAGTATTTTTTGGACTCATATTTGCACTTGGATGATGAAATCATAGAATTTTGTTTTTGGAATTTTGGATACACTCAGTGGAATCAGTGGTTCGATTATGAAAACATCCTCTTCAGATGTAGGATATTCCATGACATTGGCCATCTTATGCCAGTTTGCAACAAAAAGACGCATCAGTAGGAAAGCAAATCCTCATTGATTCCCCAAAATGAAATGTCTACTTGTGTATTTCAGTTGTACAATAATTTTTCTTTACAAGTATTTTTTGGACTCATATTTGCACTTGGATGATGAAATCATAGAATTTTGTTTTTGGAATTTTGGATACACTCAGTGGAATCAGTGGTTCGATTATGAAAACATCCTCTTCAGATGTAGGATATTCCATGACATTGGCCATCTTATGCCAGTTTGCAACAAAAAGACGCATCAGTAGGAAAGCAAATCCTCATTGATTCCCCAAAATGAAATGTCTACTTGTGTATTTCAGTTGTACAATAATTTTTCTTTACAAGTATTTTTTGGACTCATATTTGCACTTGGATGATGAAATCATAGAATTTTGTTTTTGGAATTTTGGATACACTCAGTGGAATCAGTGGTTCGATTATGAAAACATCCTCTTCAGATGTAGGATATTCCATGACATTGGCCATCTTATGCCAGTTTGCAACAAAAAGACGCATCAGTAGGAAAGCAAATCCTCATTGATTCCCCAAAATGAAATGTGGATAAAAAAGGCTTTCAGAAAATCAAAAAGAAAAGGAAAAGAATTGAACTAGCTAAGGGGAGGAAAAGGAAACTATAACAGATCAGTAAACATTCCAGGATATAGTCAAAGAAATGTAAGTCCAGATAATAAAAATAGCAGTTCCCAAATTAAGGAAAAACTCCCCTCGTAGAAGTAGGCATAATTCAAGCGGTTTATCATCTCTGGAAATCATGGGATGAAGTTCACCAAGTCCCTTTGCAGAGCCCAGGATCCTCCTCCATTTCACTAAAGGAAAAGAAGAAGCATCCTCCAGTCCAAAGTACAGTCAAATTAAAAATTTATCATAATGCAATTTTTGTCAAAAGCTTAATGGGGCAGATCCCGATGAGAGATGATGCACATGGTTATTTATGTTTTTGTCAGTTTGCTTTGCACCATCTACAGCTGCGACGGTTGTATTTTTCTTGTTGATGTTGATATTTAATAGCTCTCATATTTCTTTTTGTCCACCAATAAAAAAACATTTGTAGATAATGAGTTGGAATGCTTTGTATTCAAAATCTGTGCTTAAAAAATTGCACAGGATATAAGTTATAGCCTATTGTTTGTAGGTAACGCAAGAGTGGCCGGGATTGCCAGCTGGCGTGAAATTTGATCCTACTGATCAAGAGCTTTTAGGACATTTATCAGCAAAATTTGGAACTGGAAATGCACAACCTCACCCATTCATTGACGAATTCATTTCGACACTGGAAGAAGAAAATGGGATTTGCTATACACATCCTGGGAATTTACCAGGTTAAGTATTGGCCACCTGTCTTAATATTGCTTTTTGTTTCATATATGGATACTGGATAATCTGTACTTTGTGTCTTTCTTATATGATCTATGTGTTATGCCCTTGTACTATATGATCAAACATTGCTCAACATTCTTTCAATGTTATTCATTGGTACAATTGTATATTGGAAGAATTGTACAGGAGTCAAACAAGACGGTAGCAGTGTTCACGTTTTCCACAGAACAGCTAAGGCGTATACAACAGGTCCTCGAAAATGTCGAAAGATCCAAAGTAGGGAAAATGTGCGTTGGCACAAGACAGGAGTAACAAGGCCCGTATATGAAAATGGGGAACAGAAAGGATGCAAAAAGATAATGGTTCTTTATATGACTTCTGTAAAAGGGTCGAAGCCAGAGAAGACAAAATGGGTCATGCACCAGTATCATCTTGGCACTGACGAAGATGAAAAGGAGGGTGAGTTTGTGGTATCCAAAATTTTCTACCAACAAGAAAAACCATGTCCGAAAAATGACCCCGACATTCCTCTCGAGGATGTTGGACCTTCAATCGGCAAAGGAGGTCCAGTAACGCCTAAAACAAGTACTCCCCCACTACGTTCATGGAACCAACATGCTTGTCTTGAAGCAGTCAAAGAAGAGCACGTGTATTGTCCATTATCACCCCAGGTTTGCCGAAAACACTAAATGAATAGTCTTGCTTTAATTGCTAATAGGTCATGGTTGGGTTCGAGGTCAGCGTTTGAATTTGCTGCTTCAACATTCGATGGCAATGTTGAGTTTCAAAAAGTTTGGGACTTCCATTATGGATATGCTTTTAGGTCCTTTTCAGAAACCACATTTAAAATGTTGGATGTGCCAATTTCTCTATTTAGATGCATGGATATACGGATTTCTCTATTAAATATATGGAGTTGCTGATTTTATTACTTGTTTTTGTGATCTCTTCAACTATTTGGAAATAGGCTGCAGATCTGGATGCAACAATTCATCAGCTTTCCGAGGGCAAAGAAGCAGAATCCGACAGATATAGTG
>LPNX011108728.1:809256-861458 GCA_001517045.1 Pseudotsuga menziesii
CCCGGCCTGACTGAATGTGGTCGCATTAAAAGCAATAAACTTGAAAAAGAACTGCATCAACCTGCATCTTCTGAGCTAGATAACATTGACCTTGATACCCCACCTGATGTGCTCATTACTGTAAGTTTATACTGTTAATACTCATTGACCCCATACATAATATTTAGTCTATTTTTTTCTGAATTTCCCCCCAATTTGGTTATCATGTAGGATTCACAGTTCAGTTCACAAGAAAGCACCTGGCATGTGTCATGGCTCAACAAAAATATGGACTGGGCATCTAGCCTGTCTGGTACGAGTTTGGGTGATAGCCAATGAAGACATAATAACCTCATTCATCCAGGTTAGTTTAAAAAGCTGGTAGAGAACTCTTAACCACATTTTGCATATTGATAGATTCTAGCTTAGTCACTCAAACAAACAGTGTAGTATCTGATGATTTTCATATTCGTACAGGTTATGTTCAGAGGCCACTTTGATTTGGAAAGGATTCTAGTTGCCCAAGTCCAAGAAATCTGCTGTTTCGATTTATACTTGGAATCAATAAACTGGTCATAATTTTGCCACCTTTAGAAGTAATCGGCAACCTATTAATTATGATATTTATTTCTCTATGATATCAGCAATGTTTATAGAATAACAGGAAAAAGGACTGGTGTAATGGTGGCATATATTTATATGCCCAGGAGGACACTATTGCCATGGGCAACTTGGCAGAACCCCAAAGTAGGACCAGTGAACCAGTCTAGTGAATTGGGCCTCTTATTAATTCTGGCGATTTTCTTTGGGTTCTCCCATTTGCATTTTGGAAGTGATTAGATAGTTGATATATCTGTCTCTCGACTCCTCACTTTTGGCTTTATTTTTGCCTGCCATATATTGCTCAGAACTTTGTAGGGCACGTCTGAAAGACACGGTCGTAGTAGTGGTGATTATCTGCACAAAGCTTGCATTTTTCGTTGAATCCATTTTGTCAACCTCTAGTCATATTGGGCTTGAAATTTTCATTTTGTATTGGATCAATGGATTACACTCCAGAAAGAATATATGGAATTCTTACACTATGTAACTCGATCGATTTCATGGAAATAAAATGCTATGGTGACTTTTGCTTAAAAAATTGTGGCTTTCATGTCTAAAGTATAATACGAAAGATTAGTTACTTGGTTGCATAACTAATTACTACTGACTTCCAATGATCAACACCAAAATATGGCTGAAGTACATGCATAGAAAGCAGGCAAACGATTACTCTCGTCTTTGCAAGTAGTTCGCTAAAACAACTAATCCAGATCAGTTAGACTCCTACAGAAAATGAAAGTGCTAAATTCTGAAGCTTTATTGTGCATCTGAAAAAGCCTTTTAGTTGTGTTGTAATCAAACTTCAACTAGAAAAAGAAAACTTTACATACAGACTGCATTTGCAAACAACATAAAGAAGTAATGAAAGGAAACTATGGAAAACAGATGAGATCTTAGATCCTTTGCAACCATGACCTTCTGTAATTTTCATGCCATTCTTACTTTTTGTTGCACTTAAGAGTGACTAGGTGGATCTACAGTCCAGGTAAGATCACCACCTCAAATCTTTATTGGCTTGAACTTTCTCAGTGTGAAATTTTCTGTCTTTATAATTTGATCTAGAAACCGGTATGTATATTTTCCAGTATGATTTGATTTTGATTCCCATGCTTATGTACAAACCTGACATTATTGTTCTCTATGGAAGAGGGGATTCTTCTCGCACTTAAGATTTCTACGAGTGTTTCCTCCTTTGGGACCGCCTCAGCAAACAACGAACCTACAGCTTTCCACACTTACTTGAAAGGATCCAAGAGAGGAAAAATAAAACGCCCAGCAGGGCTTTCAATTTGGTCTCAAGCCAATAACATATTACAGACATATTGCCAGAACCATATCCAAAAGACTATAACTGTCATGGGTGTGTCTAACTGATCATAGTTTATACACGTGTTGGTAAATAAATCAGTTATTCCCATTAGTTATTGTTATCATTCACTTCCCTCGTTAAGATATCATTCACTTCCCTCATTAAGTTCGGTGATTTCATTCTTAACAAATGTAAACTAAGTTAGTTTACAAGTTCAAGGACAATGGATAGGGGGTGTTGAGATCAACACCCCCCTGACCTCTTTATGAAAAGCCCCGCCTTTAAGGGCAATAGAATTAGTGTAACTTGTAGCATTTGAATTGCTTTCATCTGTAATGCATTGCTTGATTCTTATTCGGCAGGCTTCAGTCTGGACTCCATGAATCCTTACCCTACTCTAGATTCGCTGTAAGGATTGCTTGGCACCATTACTCTATAATTGGTAACGATTTGCAATCAAATCTGAGTGAAGGATTCAACAGTCGCGTGGTCTCATCGAGAGGTTGCTCCAATCTTCAATTTGACTTGATCATACCTTCATCTGTTTCTTTTAGAATTTTCTATTCTGCTATTAGAATCTCCTTTACTCATTCATCACTATATATTGAATTCTACGACCATCAATCAGTCTTTTCTCACAGATATCATCTCTACGAAATGAAATTATTAATAGATTCTTCCATAGTGTAGGTTAAAACTCTCTCGAGTTTTGCATAAATCATTATTACGAATAATATAAAATTTTGTATCTACTAAGTATTAGGAGGAATGTAAAAAAATTGAGACGCAATAAATTGATATGTAGTTTATAGTTGATATTGTGGGTAGATAAAAAAAAACCTCTTAATATTTTTATAAAAAAGATATTACATTCGTGGGATGCGTTTAAGCATGTCCTCAGATCATGAAGCTGTATTTTCAAAGAAAAACTTTCAATCTTTGCAATAAAGTTTATCATTCAGACATTATAGAGAAAAAATCTGAACTGAAAACCCTGCTTAACAAACTCAAAGACTCGTAAGGACACTTCAGTATACATTTCAAAACTGCTTTTTATTTCTCGCTCCATTTTAAAGAACAACCCTGTCTCCTTCTCCTTCCTTCAATTAGGATTGGATGCCTATTCTGCTCTCTAACACATGGTTAAAACTTATTTCCTCAAAAGATTTTCCTATCCTACTAGTTTTTACCAGCATTACACCCAAAAGCACATTATGACAAAGTGTTTCCTTTCTCATCCATTTATCATTATTTGAGAGTCCCCATATATTCTTAGAATCCTTTTATTCTATTTTTGTAGTTTTTTTCGTAGGCATGCATATCATTGCACTGAAGAGGTGCATTCTACAACCCAACAGGAGAGAGATGTGTAACTCTTTCCGTGCTTATCCTAGAGTTGACACGTGTTTTTTATAATATATATATATATATATATATATATATATATAACTTGTCCACTTAAATTAAATTTAAGTTATTTAGATTTTGCATATATATGTAAAACAACATAAATTAGATAAACTAAAACACAAAAAATAGATTACATATTTCCACTCTAAAAAAGGGTTTGCACCTTGAGAGATTTGATCCCTCTGGGTGCTTGGTAGATCCCCTTTTAGATGAATCTATGTTGGTTATTTGAGAGTCCCCATATATTCTTAGAATCTTTTTATTCCATTTTGTAGTTCCTTCCATAGACATGCATATACCTTTGTTGGCATTCATGTTTGTCCAGTCTCATCCACATTCTTTATGAACTCATGAGCATGATGTTGTTTAATTGTCGTAGTAGAGGGAGTTGTTTCTATGAATCTCTATATAATATATTTGATCATCTCTCTCTTTTATCTTAAACATGTTTATTTTTAATTATACTTGTACCTTTCTTGGTACTATTTAATATAAATGACTCTGACTCATAAGGAATATTCAAAATCTTAGGAAATTTTGTTGAGGTTTTGTGCATATTTTTTTTCTAGATATGGCATTGCAAAGTTGATTTTCCTTATATTAGCTTCCTATGAGCTTTGTTGGCCAAATATTTATTAGATAATTCATTTGGTGTAAGGCCTAATGTAATGCATGAAATTCCCTAAAAGAGTATAAAATAAGACACTTCTCTTTGAGGGGGGCAATTTCTTTATACAATGTAAAAAGTACACAAGACAAGATGAGATGATTATACAAATTAATCTACTCTATTATAAATAAGAGATGAAGTGAACATTATGTGACCTAATAATGAGTTGATCTAACAATAGCTAATATAATAATAATGAATTATGGTTAAAGCCTTAACACCACCTCACTTTAAAAAAACTTTGCCTTCAAAGCTTGTAACTGAAGGTGTTGATTCATGAATTGTTCATCTTCCAATGTAGCTTCTTCCAGTGGCATATTCTTCCATTTGAAGAGATAGAGAATGCTTATCAATAAAAAAATTGGTTCCAAAATCAACTTCCCTTCATTTAATTCAGGTAGTTTCGTTTGTATTGGCATAGTATGTCCCAAAACCTTTTCCCAGCAAGATACATGAAAAACTTTATGAATGCGAGAGAAAGGGAGATTTAACTCATAGTCCACTTGAATTTTGTGAGTAATCTTGTAGGGTCCATAATGTTTTGGAGTTAATTTTTTATTCTTCTTCTATTTGAGAGTATATTGCTCATAAGGTTGTAATATCAAATATACTTAATCACCCTCCTAAGAATTGTCTTTCACTTCTATGTTAATTTGCTTGTTACTTCATTCAGTTCTCGTACATTTGAAGATTTTCTTCAAGGATTTGCAAAGTTTCTTTAGTTTTTTCCATATGTACATCCACTACTTGTACATTGGAATGATCCTACAAAATGGATGTAATAATAGTTGGATATCCATAAATAGATTCAAATGGAGCCATTTTTGTAAATGTGTGATAAGTGGTATTATACCATCATTTTGTTAAAGGAACCACTTGACCCATTGAGATTGCTTGTTAGAAGAAAAACAACGAAGATAACCTTCTAAACATTTGTTAACAATTTATGTTTGTTCATCTGTTTGTGGGCGATATTGCTGAATTCATAGCCAACGTTGTTCCCATTATTTTCCGTAACTCTCCAAAAATTTCCTATGAATTTTATATCTCTTTCACTGATTATTACTTTAGGGAATCCATGAAGTTCATAAAATTTCTTTATGGACACTAGGACCACTTGGGTTGCAATATATGTGCTTTGATTCCACAAAAATGTGCATATTTTGTGAGTCTATCCACAACCACAAAAATTACATCTTTACCTGGTGGTTTTGTTTGAACTGCAATAAAGTCCATTCATATCTCTCCCCATCTTTGATTAGGTATGTGTAAAGGTTGAAGTAACCTTGGAAGCTTGACTATCTCAACTTTATTTATTTGGGACACATGTCATTCTCTTACAAAAGTTTGAATATCTTTCTTCATTCCTTCCTAAAAAAATTGTTTTTGTTTATCATTTTATAAGTTTTAAGGAAACTTGAATGTCCTACCATGGAAGAGTTATGATACTCCCTTAATATTTATTCTTTCAACTTAGATTGAGGACATAAAAAATGTTATATCCTTGTATCAAAGGACATCTCTTTTCCATTCTCAATGTTCCATGGAGATATTCCTTTTTTTAGACATTATATTTTCTATTTAGTATTATTATCTTCTTTCTATTCATGGTGAGTTTCTTTCAACCACACAAGAATGAAAGATGCCTTGGAATATAAGTTGGAGGATTCTTCTATTCTAGAAAGGGTGTCTTTATGACATTTTCCTTCCATTTTATGTAGATTATTTCAAATCAAACCCTTGGATTTTCAATACCCAATTTTGTTGCTTTTATGAGAATACTCTTTGTTCCAAAAAATATTTTAGGTTGTCACAATTTGTCTTGACTTTAATGTGTCTTTTAATGAGATATTGTTGTCATTTATTTTTCATATGTAGATTTCAACATGTCGTTTCCTCTGAATGGTTTGCTTTCAAAATCCAATGGCCTCCTTTTGTGCATCAATATTGTTCCAATTCATGGTCCTGCATCATATTTGAGTATGAATGTTTTACTAAAGTCGGGTGTTGCTAATACTAGTGTTGAATATATAACATCCTTTCCAAGATAGCTTCTTCATTCCAAGGTAGCTTCTTCATTCCATAAAAATGGTTTTTTCTACAAGAGAGATGTGAGTGGATTTGCAATGTGTGCATAATTCTTAACAAAATCCGTGTAATACCTTGTAAGACCCAAAATTCCTATAAGACTCTTGATGTTCTTAAGAATAAGCCATTTTGTGATGGATTCAATCTTTTGAGGATCCTCCTTGACCCCTTCTCTTGAAACAATATGACCCAGGTACTCTACTTTATGTTTCTCAAAAGCAAATTTAGATCTTTCTACATACAATTGATTGTTGTTAAGAAATTGTAGGATTTGATCCACATGTTTAATTTGTTCTCCCATGATATTCTATAGATAATTACATCATTATAGAAGACCAACACAATTTTTTGAAGATAAGGTAAAAAAAAATGTTCACGGGCCTTTGAAAAGTAGGAGCATTAGTTAATCTAGAAGGCATCACCAAGAGCTCATAGTGCCCTTGTGTTTTAAAAGTTGTTTTGGGAATGTCTTATTCTCTTAATATGATTTGATGGTATCCTGTTTTTATATATAACATTGTGAAGTAAGTCACTTCATGGAGCTCATTTAATAGCTCATTAATATTGGAATAGGAAATTTTTCCTTGATAATGTTTTGTTTAGATCTTTGTAATCAGGGCACACTCTCCAAGCATTATTTTTTTTAACATTATTACTAGTGTTGAAAAGGAACTCCTGCTTGGTTGAATAATACTTGCATCCAATTCTAACATTTTTTCAATCTCTTCTTTTTTATGATGCAAATATATGGACTTTTATTAGGAGGACGACTTCAGGGAATGAATTCAATTTGATGTTCATGGTCTCTAAATGGAGGTACTCCTTTAGGAATATTTTGGAAGACTATATGGTGGTTTTCCAAGGTACATTTTAAGTTATCTGGAATATTTTCATTTTCATGCTTCTCTTTCATAAATTAAATTCTAGCAATAACTCCACTAACACCGTTTGTGAGGAGATTTTCCATTCTATGAGAGGTGATGATTTGAGAGGATGGAGATGTTAACCCTTTGAGTTCATATTGAAGTCCTTCTAGTTCAAATTTCATGACTATTCATTATAGTTTGTAGAAACTATACCCAAGTTTCTCAAGTATTGAATCCCTAGAACGACATCTACTCCTCTGATAGGAATATTATACATGGTGCTTGATAAAGTATATTCTCCTATTCTAAGTTTAATGTTATGGCAATTCCCTCCATAATCAATACTCCCCCCATTAGCAATCAATACTTGAAAATTTGTCTCTGGATACACAAAACAATTGAGGTGCTTTACTAATTTTTTATTATCAAAATTGTGTATTTTTTTAATTGATTAGTTCTATGATCCTTTACTTTTTAATGTTATTTCCAAACTTGAGGGTTTGGGGTGTTAACACACCTACCAAGGCATGAACTGATATTTCACATCGATCTGGATCGATGTTGTGCATATTTTCTACATATGTTCCTTGCTTTTGTTTGTTCAAAAGTTATTCCACACCAATTTTTGTCGATACATCGATTTTCCTCTCATTATTCTCCAAAGTGAATAATTTCGGTTTTTTGACAAGTATGCCCTTTAAACCATTTTCTATTAAAACCAAAACATAGTCGTTTTGCTCTTTTTTCATCCATTTCCTTTTGTGATATTCGAGTAGGATGAGGTAGTGTTCCCCTATGAGGGAAACTTTTGGCACTGATTTTTTATGTAGCCTTATTTTTTGCTTGAATATGGTGAGAATATTGCATAAGTTTCATAACATTCTTAGGTTGTATTAAGAAAATATCATGCTTAATATCTTCTTTTAATCCACCCATGTAAGTTTCTAACAAATGTTGGTCACATGTGTTAGTTACCCTTGTGGATAATACTCGAAATTTTGACTTATTATCTTCCACATCACCAAAGTGTTTGGTTTTTGTCAATTAACTAAAGTAATTTTGTTCTCAAACTTTACCATATTCAATCTCGTGCCTTCTAAATAGATTCCACGTATAATGATAAGAAGGAGGATTCCTTTCAACTATCTATTGATGTTATTGATAGAGTTTTATCTCAAAATACAATGCAACTAAGAAAATCCTTTGCTTATCATCCATAATATTATGCAATTCAATATTGCTTTGTTTGGTTCACGCATGCAAAAATATATGTTCCATTAAACTTTCTTAATTTGACCTTGGGAATACTATAGTTTGTTGGTCCTGAATTGAACCCATGATGATGTGGATTATCAATTATTGGGGATTCAAACCTCTTATTCTCCACTTGTTTTTCAATTTTATCAATCAGTGGTTGGGACAAGTTCATCTTGTTCTCCTTATTCTCTCTGTGAGGAGATGAATTAGAAGAATGTTGATCTTATTCAAAATTTCCCTTTTCATATTTTTGAGATTCTCCTTGCTAGTCATTTTTTTGAGATCCACATTATTAGGCATCTTTCCAAGATCCTCTTGCTAGTTATATTTTCATACATACATTTCAATTCATTAGTTATTTCATTTTTTTGTGTTTCCCAATTGCAAATGTGTCAGTGATCTTTTATTGATTTCCATAACATTTTCCTCCACCTTGGTTAGTCAGTGAAACATATAGTCATTTTCTTTCTCTGAGAGTTTAATTGGTGTATTAAATTTGTAGAACCCTTTTCCATGTGGGCCGAAACTAATATTTATTTCCTCTATATCACCCTTTTGGTTCACCCAAAACAAATATTCCAATCAAAAGTTATACAAGTGTCAAGTTAACATACCTTGTGAAACCCAATTTACAGGCTGCCTTGGTGGCTGACCTAGCTCCTAAAATATCTTTGAAATTTTGTCCCTTCTGAGCTTGAAATTTCTTCCTACAATAGCTTGATATGTTTTCTTTGTAATACCACATGTATGGACCAATTCTTCTATGCCAAGAAAAATTCATGGTGAATTTACAAGAACTTGTTATGTTTGTCTCTTTCAAGAGAGCGAAAGTGTACGACCTACCATATGTCTAATTTTTTTTTATCTGATTCTGAAATTCATACCACAAACACTATGTTCTTTCTTCTTTTCTAATGCAACAATTCTCACTCAATTTGGATCTCTCAAACATAAGATATAACAATTTTACCCTGAACACTTGTTTGAGACTAGCTTTTGGACTAGTCAAAAACCTTAACTTCCACAAGGTATAACTCTGAACTTGTATTGAATTAGCACTTAAAATTCATACCACAAACCTGTAAGACCCCTTTAAGTTTTGTTTTCTAAAACATCCTTGGAAAATTTATAGCGAAAATTACAAGATCACTCATTTTGGAAGCGTCCAAGATCTGACACCAAATGTAATGTACCAAATTCCTTGAAAGAACATAAAATAAGAAAGAGAGTCATCCCACACCCTGAGAATGATTAAAAGAAATGAATAAGAATCATTTTTTATCGGTTGACCTCCTTATACAATGTAGAAATACATAAGATAAGATGAGATGATTATACAATTGAATCTCCTTTCTTATAAATAAGAGGTGAAGTGATCATTTTGTGAGCTAATATTGACATAATCATTTATTAGCCCCATTCCTATACTTGGAAGCCACTTCATGAAGAGAAACATTCACATTATGAACCATTTCTTTAAAGATCTCCATTTTGGATATAAAGGAAGCCATGGGTATGCATTCTGCAAGATAAAAATAGAGCAAGGTTATGTTGCAAGAATTACATTGGAATACCTCTCTTCCTAGCACTCTCTTGTCATTCTTAAGCTTCCATGCTTACTCGGCTACTTCCCTAAGAAGTAAGTGTTTTCCTTCATCATTCCCAAGTTTGTTTCCCTTCCTAAAGGGAGTGTTGGTTTCCCTCTTGTAGGCTACATTCCTCGAGGTGATACCATTGTATACATGTTTTTCCATTGGACAGTTGCAATTTGGATGAAGCTTGTCTCTTGTGCTTGTTTTTGTGTCAATTTAGTTATTTTAGTTCTTAAAGTAACTCATATGCTTGGTTTTATTTGTTTATTTGCTTCAACGCATTCATATATGTCACACTAACCATCTCATGACATGTTATCCTTGTTTGCGACCTACAAGGAAATGAAAACTTGCTCACCATTGACCATTTTTTCCACAATGGAATTGGTGACTTCACTTTGTGTTTTTTTACTCATTTATCATCAATAGTTTGTCTACTTGCTTTTTTATAACTTGGGGATTGTTGCAAGAGCAATTACTTGCCAATCATATACCTAACCAGTGAGTTTTGCAATTTGAAGGTCAGATTCCAATCATTTTTATGCTAGTCTCAAACAAGTGTTTAGGGTAAAATTTTGCATATGAGTTAGAGAACACCAATGACAACCATATTCTTCCACTTGATTAAGTACTCCATAATGGATCCAATTTGAAGAGGTAGAGAACATCTATTAATAATTTTTTTCTAGTTCTAGAATCAACTTCCCTTCTTCATATAATTCTAGTAGTTCAGTTTGCATTCACATAGTATGTCCCAAAATGTTTTTTAAGCAATATACATGAAAAAACTAATGAAAGTGAGAGGAAGGAAAATCTAACGCATAGGCCACTTCTTTGATCTTGGAAATAATCTTGTAGGGTCCATAAAATTTTGGAGCTTATTTTTTATTCTTCTTATGTTTGAGAATAGATTGCTTATAAGGTTCTAGTCTCATATATAGCCAATCACCCTCCTTAAATTATCTTTCACTTCTGTTTTGATCCACTTATTGATTCATCCTATTATGTGCCATATGAAGGTTTTCTTTAAGGATTTGCAAAGTTTCTCTAGTATTTTCCATATGTGTATCCACTTCCTATACTTTGGAATGATCCAACAAAAATCATAAGATACTAGGAGCTACATAACCATAAAGCACTTCAAATGGAGTCATCTTTGTACATGTGTGATAGGTGGTATTATACCAGCATTCTGCTAAAGGAAGCCATTTGACCCATTAAGATTGATTGTCTGAAGAAAAGCAACAGAGATAACCTTCTAAACATTTGTTAACCATTTATGTTTGTCCATATGTTTACGGGTGATATGTTGAATTCATAGCCAATGTTGTTCCCATAATCCTCCATAACTCTTTCCAACAATTTCCTATGACTTTCAATCCCTGTCGTTACAAATTACTCATGTAAATACACAGAGCCTATGAATTTCCTTCTTGAACACTTCACCCACTTGACTTGCAGTATAAGCACTTTGAATTCCATAAAAATGTGCATATTTTTCAAGCCTATCCACAACCACAAAAACAACACCCTTTCCAAAACTTGTTATTTTGTCCTTTTCAGGAGAGCGAAAGTGTATGGCTTGCCCTATGTCCAATTTTTCAAATATGATTATAAATTTTGTACCATAGATACTATGGTCCATCTCCTATCAGATCCAACATGTCTCACTTAATTGGGATCTTTCAAGCTTTAGATATAACAATTTTCCTCGAAATACTTGTTTGAGACTAGTTTTTTTATTGGTAAAAACCCTAAATTCCACATGGTATAACTTCGTACCTATAATGGTTTAAGACCTGAAAATCGTATCATAGATATTTAATTATGTCCTCTATAGTCCCACCAAGTTTTGTTGTTTGAAACATCTCAAAAAAAAATTATAGTTGAAATGCCAAGATGACTCATTTTGGAAGCGTACAAGCTCCAAATGTTATGTACCAAATTCCTCAAAATAGTATAAAATAACCAAGAGAGAGTAAACCATGCCTTAAGAATGAAGAAAAAAAATGAATAAGAAGCCTCTTCAAGGGGGCAACCTCCATATACAATGTGCCAAATACACATGACAAGATGCGATGGTTATACAAATGAATCTACTTTATTATAAATAGGAGATGAAGTGGTCATTATGTAACCCAATACTGGGCCAACCTAATCATATATAATATAATAATAATAAATGATTGTTAGCGCCTTAACATAAAAAAATCTCCTAAATCCTATTATGATGTTTATCTTATACCCATAAAACGACCTTGGTGAATCAAAAGATAATAAGACAATGAAATACCTCCCTTTGCAAATTTGGTTTTGAATTATTACTTGCAATCATCTAATCACACCTAGGAAATTAACTTAGAATTTGTGCAAACCCACACACGTTCACATCTCTTGTCTTTATTTTATTCCAAGATAGTTGCAAGTTTGTTTGAAGCATTTAATCACACGTTGTTTTACCACTTGAAGCACACACACACGAAGGCCCTAAAGATTCCTCTCAATTTAGTATGTTCTTCATCTTGTACTCATGAAGCGAACTTGATGAACCATAAACATTGGGAGGTTTGAAATATCTCATTTTTTCACACCATAATTCAAATTGGACCCTTTAAAATTAATCAACAACCTAATCTTAACCGACATAATTCCTCCAAAAGGAGGTCGCGAAACAAATTATAGTCTAAGTTAGGGTTATTAGGATGGGAATCCAAAAAATGCTCCTCAATCTTTTTTCACATGAAATGGTAAGTTATTGTTGTCTTTTATGGAACTTTAAATCCTGCTATACTAAGTGTGACATTATTTGGATAAGAATGTGTGGTGCCCATGGATGCTAAAGACTAGGTCAATTTGTTCATCTATCTACATTGAGCCACTCGATTCTTCATGGAGATGACCCTTGACCATTTGAGGCCAAACCACGTATGCACACTTGAGGCATGTATCTTACAGGCCAAAATATATAATCATCACCAGGTGGCATTTTTGGAATGCATTTGCACTAGAATAAAATCTTGTTGGTTGTTGAAAGTGTTTTCAATTCCTCCTTTGAGAATGTAGCCCCAACACCCCCCACTATAACTGAATCATTCAAACCTTCACTAAATATCTTCGATGGGTTCATAATCGTCCAACAAGAGATCTATTGGAAGGCTCGGCTACCATATTGAGAGGAAGGACATTAAGTCAATAGGATAACATTATTAATTCTTTAAATTACAAAGAACCCCACATAATTAAGAATACATATTGCAAACAACATTGATGCTACTTTGAAAGACACATATATGCACTGACATCATATTGTTGCATTTGTTGATTGTAGTCATTTCATATTGCATACTTCATTAAACATTCTTCCCTCAAAACACGACTCGTAGTTAACTCACTACCATCTTGATGTTCCTTAGTGATTCAAGTCCTTCCTCTTATCTGAGGAGGAGTTCCTATTATCCCTAATCCTCATCCTAAATGTAGGAGGCAACTACTTAGGCTCCCCACACATGCATCAGTGATTGGATTTGGTGTGCTTGGACATACCTTGATGTGTGCTTCCCCTCACACGCTTGTTGCAATACCTACCACTTCTAGTCGAGGTATTCTTTAGTCACACACCATGGTCGGGGTTAATCCTGCTCAACCTACCTTCCCATTCATGGCTAGCTTAAATCTCCTAGATTTATCAAAACTCACAAATTATCCTATCTAACATAATCCCATGTGGACCAACATGCAAATGAAGTTACCTTCAAACATTCCAAATTTTGAAGGAAGACAAGGAGACGTTCTTGCTAACCATGTAATGTCATTTTATCTATGGTGCTCATTAAATAGTATAGTCAAAGATACTATACATCTTCGACTATTTCAAAGGACTCTTATAGGAATAACCACCAAATGGTACATCCATTTTCCTACAAACATGAACATGACCTTTGCGTCCATCGCCAATGTTTCTATTTATTATTTTCAGCTCTTCATTCACCATGATCTTAGACTTGAGATCCTCTCCGAGTTTAGGAAAAATACTTCCACACATATGAAAAATCATATCCACGAGTGGCATCATCAATGCACATTGTGTAAAGTAAATATACAACTTGAATTCTTATTGGCTTGGTTTCTTAAATCACTTCACCCAATGATAGCTAATGACATCACAACCACCATGCCAACCACTAAATATCAAGCCATCCTTAAAGCTCAATATTTTGATGTAAACTATGCCTAATTAGGGTATATATACATTATCAAAACCGGTGCCCCTTGACATTGGTCTCTTGAGAAAACCACCCCGACACCTCACAAGTTTTCGATGGTCTTGTTGGGTCCATTTCCCACCAATGTTGAATTCATAGCCAATGTTGTTCCCATAATCCTCCATAACTGTTTCCAACAATTTCCTATGACTTTGAATCCCTGTCCCTACTAATTACTCCAGTAAATCCACAAATCCTATGAATTTCCTTCTTGAACACTTCACCCACTTGACTTGCAGTATAAGTACCTTGAATTCCACAAAAATGTGCATATTTTGCAAGCCTATCCACAACCACAAAAACAACACCCTTTCCAAAGCTTGTTATTTTTGTCCTTTTCAAGAGAGCGAAAGTGTATGTCTTGCCCTGTGTCCATTTTTTCAAATATGATTATAAATTTTGTACCACAAATACTATGGTACATCTCTTATTAGATCCAACATGTCTCACTTAATTGGGATCTTTCAAGATTTAGATATAACAAATTTCCTCGAAATACTTGTTTGAGACTAGTTTTTTTATTGGTAAAAACCCTAAATTCCACATGGTATAACTTCGTACCTATAATGGTTTAAGACCTGAAAATCGTATCATAGATATTTAATTTTGTCCTCTATAGTCCCACCAAGTTTTGTTGTTTGAAACATCTCAAAAAAAAATTATAGTTGAAATGCCAAGATTACTCATTTTTGAAGCGTACAAGCTCCAAATGTTATGTACCAAATTCTCCAAAATAGTATAAAATAACCAAGAGAGAGTAATCCATGCCTTGAGAATGAAGAAAAAAATGAATAAAAAGCCTCTTCAAAGGGGAAACCTCCATATACAATGTACCAAATAAACATGACAAGATGAGATGATTATACAAATGAATCTAACTTATTATAAATAGGAGATGAAGTGGCCATTATGTAACCCAATACTGGGCCAACCTAACCATAAATAATATAATAATAATAAATGATTGTTAGCGCCTTAACATAAAAAAAAACCTCCTAAATCCTATTATGATGTTTATCTTGCACCCATAAAACGACCTTGGTGAATCAAAAGATAATAAGACAATGAAATACATCCCTTTGCAAATTTAGTTTTGAGTTATTACTTGCAATCATCTAATCACATGTAGGAAATTAATTTAGAATTTGTGCAAACCCACAGACGTTCACATCTCTTGTCTTTATTTTATTCCAAGATAGTTGCAAGTTTGTTTGAAGCATTTAATCACATGTTGTTTTACCACTTGAAGCACACACACACAAAGGCCCTAAAGATTCCTCTCAATTTAGTGTGCTCTTCATCTTGTACTCATGAAGGGAACTTGATGAACCATAAACATTGAGAGGTTTGAAATACCTCATTTTTTTCACACCATAATTCAAATTGGACCCTTTAAAATTAATCAACAACCTAATCTTAACCAACATAATTCCTCCAAAAGGAGGTCACGAAACAAATTATAGTCTAAGTTAGGGTTATTAGGATAGGCATCCAAAAAATGCTCCTTAATATTTTTTCACATGAAATAGTAAGTTATTGTTGTCTTTTATGGAACTTTAAATCCTGCTATACTAAGTGTGACATAATTTGGATAAGAATGTGTGGTGCCCATGGATGCTAAATCCTAGGTCAATTTGTTCTTCTCTCTACATTGAGCCACTCGATTCTCCATATGGAGATGACCCTTGACCATTTGAGGCCAAACCACGTATCCACACTTGAGGCATGTATCTTACAGGCCAAAATATATAATCATCATCAGGTGGCATTTTTGGGATGCGTTTGCACTAGAATAAAATCTTGTTGGTTGTTTAAAGTGTTTTCAATTCCTCCTTTGAAAACGTAGCCCCAACACCCCCACTATAACTGAATCATTCAAACCTTCACTAACTATATTCGATGGGTTCATAACCGTCCAACAAGAGATCCATTGGAAGGCTTGGCTACCATATTGAAAGGAAGGACATTAAATCAAGAGGATAACATTATTAATTCTTTAAATTACAAAGAACCCCACATAATTAAGAATACAGATTGCAAACAACATTGATGCTACTTTGAAAGACACATATATGCACTGACATTATATTGTTGCATTTGTTGATTGTAGTCATTTCGTATTGCATACTTCATTAAAAATTCTTCCCTCAAAACACGACTCATAGTGAACTCACTACCATCTTGATGTTCCTTAGAGATTCAAGTCCTTCCTCTATCCGAGGAGGAGTTCCTGTTATCCCTACTCATCCTAAATGTGGGAGGCCACTACTTAGGATCCCCGCACATGCATCAGTGATTGGATTTGGTGTGCATGGACATACTTTGTTGTGTGCTTCCCCTCACACGCTTGTTGCAATATCGACCACTTCTAGTGGAGGTATTATTTAGTCACACACCATGGTCGAGGTTAATCCTACTCAACCTACCTTGCCATTCATGGCTAGCTTAAATATTCTAGATTGATACAAACCCACAAATGATCCTATCTAACATAATCCCATGTGGTCCAACATACAAACGAAGTTACCTTCAAACATTCCAACGTTTGAAGGAAAACAAGGAGACGTTCTTTCTAACCATGTAATGTCATTTCATCTATGGTGATCATTAAATAGTATAGTCAAAGAAACTATACATCTTCGGCTATTCCAGAGGATTCTTATAGGAATAACCACCAAATGGTACATCAATTTTTCTGCAAACATGAACATGACCTTTGTGTCCATCGCCAATGTTTCTCTTACTTATTTTAAGCTCTTCATTCACCATGATCTTAGACTTGAGATCCTCTCCGAGTTTAGGAAAAATACTTCCACACATATGAAAAATCATATCCACAAGTGGCGTCATCAATGCAAATTGTGTAAAGTAAATATACAACTTGAATTCTTGTTGGCTTGGTTTCTTAAATCACTTCTCCCAATGATAGCTAATGACATCACAACCACCATGCCAACCACTAAATATCAAGCCATCCTTAAAGCTCAATATTTTGATGTAAATTATGCCTAATTAGGGTATATATACATGATCAAAATTGGTGCCCCTTGACGTTGGTCTCTTGAGAAAACCACCCCGATACCTCACAAGTTTTCGATGGTCTTATTGGGTCCATTTCCCACCAATGTTGAATTCATAGCCAATGTTGTTCCCATAATCCTCCATAACTGTTTCCAACAATTTCCTATGACTTTGAATCCCTGTCGCTACTAATTACTCCAGTAAATCCACAAAGCCTATGAATTTCCTTCTCGAACATTTCACCCACTTGACTTGCAGTATAAGTACTTTGAATTCCACAAAAAATGTGCATATTTTGCAAGCCTATCCACAACCACAAAAACAACACCCTTTCCAGAACTTTTTATTTTTGTCCTTTTCAGGAGAGTGAAAGTGTATGGCTTGCCCTGTATCCAATTTCTCGGATATGAATATAAATTTTGTACCACAGATACTATGGTCCATCTCCTATCAGATCCAACATGTCTCACTTAATTGGGATCTTTCAAGCTTTAGATATAACAATTTTCCTCGAAATACTTGTTTGAGACTAGTTTTTTTATTGGTAAAAACCCTAAATTCCACATGGTATAACTTCGTACCTATAATGATTTAAGACCAAAAAATCATAACATAGATATTTAATTATGTCCTCTATAGTCCCACCAAGTTTTGTTGTTTGAAACTTCTCAAAAAAATATTATAGTTGAAATGCCAAGATGACTCACTTTGGAAGCATAAAGCTCCAAATGTTATGTACCAAATTCCTCAAAATAGTATAAAATAACCAAGAGAGAGTAATCCATGCCTTAAGAATGAAGAAAATAAATAAATAAGAAGCCTCTTCAAAGGGGAAGCCTCCATATTCAATGTACCAAATACACATGACAAGATGAGATGATTATACAAATGAATCTACTTCATTATAAATAGGAGATGAAGTGGTCATTATGTAACCCAATACTGAGCCAACCTAACCATAAATAATATAATAATAATAAATGATTGTTAGCGCCTTAACATAAAAAAAATCTCCTAAATCCTATTATGATGTTTATCTTGGACCCATAAAACGACCTTGGTGAATCAAAAGATAATAAGACAATGAAATACCTCCATTTGCAAATTTAGTTTTGAATTATTACTTGCAATCATCTAATCACACTAAGGAAATTAATTTAGAATTTGTGCAAACCCACACACGTTCACATCTCTTGTCTTTATTTTATTCCAAGATAGTTGCAAGTTTGTTTTACCACTTGAAGCACATACACACACAAAGGCCCTAAAGATTCTTCTCAATTTAGTATGCTCTTCATCTTGTACTCGTGAAGCGAACTTGATGAACCATAAACATTGAGAGTGTCAGATGCCCCAATTTTGTCAAATAATATTATCTTATTTTGATTTTATTCCAAGACATTATGTTAAATTTTATGCTAAAGTTGTAACTGATGACTCAACAGAGTCAAGGATGTGGAATGTAATTCTGAATATTTTAATTTTAAATAAATAAAAGTGGAGACAACAGCTTGGGAGAGCTGTTAAAAAGAGTCTTACTGGTCAAGTTGGTGGAGGAGACTAGGTGGAGAGCAAATGGACAAGTGGCAGCATCCTCAAACACTTCCTATGTTGCAGGTGGCAACCTCCCTACATTTGGGGTCATGATCCTCCAAGAAAGTGGGATCAGAGCAGGTGGCTCAATTAATGACAACTAACCCAAAAAAGACCTAGGCAATCTTAATAAAAAATCCCATTGAAGAGAGCTGAGGCTGCTCATTCCAGGAGAAGAATCATTCAAGTGAATGCACTCAAGGAATTCATTGGGAAGGGAAATTTTGAGGAAGGTGTTTGAGGGGTAAACTGCAAGAAGGTGATCTAGTACAGCTTTCCAGCTGAAACATCTTGCTGCAATGTGCAGAGTTGGTATTGAGTCTTTGGACTAGTACTTTGTTGATTGCTCCACCTAGTTCCAACCAAGGAGACCAGAACAGGCTTGGGGATCCTGAGAAGTCATTGTCTGAGCGCTCTCCAGGATTTGGTAGGGAGGAACGGCCTCCCAACAATGTTGTCGTCCAGCTTTAAAAGCAGGTTCTACTATCTTTTAATTTATGTGTTAAATTTTATATCTGTGTATGAACAAATAACGAATGATTTATATGTTACATAGTGAACTGTTAAGCTTGAAGTCTCTTAGTTGTTTTAGATGTTGAATCTGTTCTTTGATGAAAAATAATGCTACCTGTGTTTTTCCCCATCTGGAATAAACCAGATCGTACTCTAGCACAGGTAGTGTGTTTAAATGAATGAAGTATGATAGGAATATGAAATGAATAGAGTACTTATGTTTTTTAGAGTAATGAAATGTTTACTTTCAGTGGATAGTTGTTTTTCCATAAAGAATATTAATTTGTTTCGTAGAGTTGTTGTTAGAACTAGACTGTGTATTTAGAATATCAGAAAAGGAACAGAATCATATTATTTTACTAACAGTAGTATGTTCAAGTATGTAATTCATTCTTCTAGACAGTACCTACTTCTATAAACTATACATCTATACTGAAATAGAAGAAATAGAATTGTCAGTTGAATGCTTATTATTTATGTTGAGCAAAGATGTAAATATAGTTCTGTGAATTTATTTCTTTTCCTACTAATGATATCTATTTTACCTGTAACTGTTTAAATTCTAAGTAGGATAGGTAACCTAATTAAATTCTAAAGATAAACTAATTTGAAATAAGGAACATCATAATTAAGAACTTAATAACCCTTATAGTATTATTTCTGTTAGAATCAAAATAAAGAACAGACAGTAGTAACCTATGTATATAATATTATTAATAAAGAGTTGTTCTTACACTTACAAACAAATTAGATGTAAGGAGTATTAATAGGATAAAAGTTCTTATTCCTTTCACCAAGTTTACAAAAATAATCTTATTAAATAAACTCAATTATTATAGACTGCTCTCAGTCTTATTTAATAATATATATAAATACAAACATAAACTTAAGAGAATACATTATTCATAGATAATAATGTTATCAATACAAATAATATTATTATTAACAATAAACAGTATTGTGATAAATTAGTAATTCTTTTAAGCAAACTGAAGAAATCTTGTGATAGTAATTGAATTAACAAAATAACAATACAGAGATTATTACTTTATAAAAGTTAAAGAGGATAAACCCTAGCTCATATTCTGAGCATAATCTATCTGTATTTTTATATACTTAGTAACCTAGGTTAAACCATAAGTTAGTTCTTTTTAAAACTATTAAAGAACCAACTGAATCTATACACAGAAATGAAATACATTATTGATCAACATATTCAAAATGTACTTATAAAAGAAAACTGTGTCTTTTCTTTATTAACAGTATGTACCTATGATAGGGTTAAAACCCTTACAATTATTACAATTAGCAAATCATTGAAGTAATAAATCAAATTTATTAAATTATGTAACCATTAAATAAACAGGCTAATAAAATTTACTCACAGTCCTTTAAGGACAAATAGAAAAACTGTATAATTATTATAACGAGAATAATTTATATCAAAATGAGGGTTTTTACAGGTCAAACCCTAATTCATAACTCTAAATAAAAACAAGCAAGAATTAAGTTACGGCCGCAGGTATCAGTCTTTAAACTTTAATTATAAACCCTTAAAGAATATTCAAACAGAGTTTAAAACTTCATTTACATTCAAGAAGGGTAAAACCCTAATATTACACAGAGTATAATATAGACATCCGTTAAACCAAAACGAGTTTAAAGACAGTACTGTTATTACAAAAACTACTAACTTAAACAAGCCATATGCCATCATCAAACTGTTTACAGTGCTCAGTTAAATCGAGTCTACCCATTGACTAGCGAGGGTTTGATTCTAGGTATTACAACATTAACCTGTAAAAACAACAGCATAACTCGTGGTGAGTTGAGGGAGGGTTTCCCCAAACCCTGGGTGATTCCATTGACCACCCTAATGCAAGTAGGGTGAAAACCCAACACATAGACCACGGGGCTTACCCGAAAACGAACCACGAGCCACGGCCTTCATTGGTGACTGTCTATTTTCTCATCGTAAAAGCTTTACAGTGGAGAGCACCTACAAGCAAGGTAATAGACCACTGTCAGTTAACAAATACCAATACAAACCACAGTAATAGCAAATTATTTGCAGCGAAGAAATTGAACTCTAAGTTTATTATTTACGTGTCAGTTGAAAACGTTGAATAGCCTCGTCGAAGCATGGTCACCTACAGGTTGTGCAAATGAAGACTCAAATAGCCTGCAAGGTAAAAACCTCATGCAACAGCAAGCCACGAGGATTGCAAAGGAAACTGGAACAGACCGTAAGCCACGGGGATAATGGAAGGAGAATATCACTGACAGCAGGTCAATGGAGACAACTATCTCCACAAGTCGCAGAATGAGAACCAAACCATTGAGAATGGTTTTTAAAACCACGCACTGGTGACAAATGTAGCATGGAACAGAGACACAAGACAACCAGAGCAAGGAGGACCGACGACCGCCATGGAAGCCAAGCAGAGCAGCCTCAAGGGCTAGCGCAAACTGCGAGATGTAAATGATAAGGGTTAGGTTACAATAGCATTTTATATCTCCCACGCTTGGTCAGGAGACGACCACATGGTTTGCAAATTAAAACATGCAAATGGGTCATGTTCTATAGTGCCTGCGTAAAAACAAAACCCAATTATTAAATCATTGGAACAAGATTTTAAACTATGATAATCGACCCAATAATCTGCCATGCAAATCGATAATCATTGCATCTTATTATATGTTAGTATAGTGACAAGAATGTCAACGTTATGGTTACGTTGACCCATCAAATGTCACTTATAAACCTTCGTTAAAGCCCGATAATCATTCATGCATAAGACTCAATCCACTTTAAACTTTATGTTATTATATTACATTATCGCAATTGCGGTTTAAATGGTTACATATCTTTCCTCTAAACATTGTTTTTATTATTTGATAGAAATCAAATAATTCATGTCTTAATTATAGATATAGATCAATGTTTTAGGCCTTTACTATAGATAAGAGATTAAATGTTTTATGGGAGAGCTCATGCTAATCACCCATCAACCATAGTTTTCTTTTGTACAAGATTTTAGTTTATACATAGGAAATCTCATAGACAAGGACTCCACAAGTTATAGTTTTTATAAATGGCATAATATAATAGTGGAGAGGATTATAAACTCTAATTTAAATATGTTTATAGTCATAAACTAATTATAGACTGAATCCATATCAAACAAATAGATTATGCATGTCTATAAAACTTATATGAACTAATAACTCAAATGGTAACAGCACTTTGAAGTGGACAAAAACTTATTGTAAGAACACTATTATGAAATTATGTTACACAGTTCAAAGCGACAATACTTTGATGGATTTTGGGTTATGACTTAACTTGAAGATTACTAAAGATTCACCAGATCAAATGGATATTAAAGTAGTTATAGAACTAAAGAAGATAACTAGAATAGGAATGATCCTATTGAATCAAAAAATTACTAGAACCATAGGGTTCGACTTGAAAATAAAATATAGGCAAACCATGATCTCATGTAGGAAGGCATAATGGTTTGCAGTTTGCACAATCGAACTGATACTGTCCAAATATTAACAGACTGAAAGTTATCTTGCAGAAGTGAAATGTGGGTCAATTGTTACACAGACAAGATAATGTACTATCACATAATACTGACAAAACAATCATTATAACATTACAAATTACATAGAATAAAGTAGAAATACTTTGTAACTGAGATTCTAATGCTTAGAGTCACAAACATATCTTACTGTCGTTACTTACTTCTGAACATGTTTACAAGAAAAACTGAAGGAAGCCAAATGGTTTTACCTTACAGAAGCTGTTTAGAATTTAGCAGCTTAATTACTAAGCTTTTTAATTGCAAATAAAATACTTCTGATACTTTAAAGAACTTTTAATACATACTCGTTTGATCATACCTGTAAACCTGTAAGAACCAGTATTCATCTGCGTTAGCACGATTGCTAAGTAAGCGCCAGATTCAAAAGTTAAATGCCACCTACTTGACATGAAAAGACTCATCAGTAAACTGAAGTGAAACAGCACGCAAGAAGACATTATTCTTGTCACAAAAATGAACTGTTAAAATTATTATAAATAAGATTTAGTGAAACTAATTACTTAACTATTTCTTTTATTTGCAAATCGTTAGCTGTTACTAGACCGCAGGTTATAGCATTTATTGTTATCTCAAAATTTTAAATTTCTGTGAAAATTTGGGGTTTTGACAGAGAGGTTTGAAATACCTCATTTTTTCACACCATAATTCAAATTGGACCCTTTAAAATTAATCAACAACCTAATCTTAACCGACATAATTCCTCCCATAGGAGGTCACAAAACAAATTATATTATAAGTTAGGGTTGTTAGGATAGGCATCCAAAAAGTACTCCTCAATCGTTTTTCACATGAAATAGTAAGATATTGTTGTCTTTTATGTAACTTTAAATCCTACTATACTAAGTGTGACATGATTTGGATAACAATGTGTGGTGCTCATGGATGCTAAATCCTATGTCAATTTGTTCTCCTCTCTACATTGAGCCACTCGATTCTTCATGAAGATGACCCTTGACCATTTGAGGCCAAACCACGTATCCACACTTGAGGCATGTATCTTACAGCCCAAAATATATAATCATCACTAGGTGGCATTTTTGGGATGCATTTGCACTAGAATAAAATCTTGTTGGTTGTTGAAAGTGTTTTCAATTCCTCCTTTGAGAATGTAGCCCCAACACCCCCCACTATATCTGAATCAGTCAAACCTTCACTAACTATCTTCGATGGGTTCATAGCTTTCCAACAAGAGATCTATTGGAAGGCCCAGCTACCATATTAAGAGGAAGGACATTAAGTCAATAGGATAACATTATTAATTCTTTAAATTACAAAGAACCCCGCATAATTAAGAATACAGATTGCAAACAACATTGACGCTACTTTGAAAGATACATATATGCGCTGACATCATATTGTTTCATTTGTTGATTGTACTCATTTTGTATTGCATACTTCAATAAACATTCTTCCCTCAAAATACGACTTGTAGTGAACTCACTACCATCTTGATGTTCCTTAGTGATTCAAGTCCTACCTCTTATCCAAGGAGGAGTTCCTGTTATCCCTACTCCTTGTCTGAAATGTGGGAGGCCACTACTCAGGCTCCCCACACATGCATCGGTGATTGTATTTGGTGTGCTTGGGCATACCTTTTTGTGTACTTCCCCTCACACACTTGTTGCAATACCTACCACTTCTAGTGGAGGTATTCTTTAGTCACACACCATGGCCGGGGTTAAAGCTACTCAACCTACCTTGCCATTCATGGATAGCTTAAATCTCCTAGATTTATCAAAACTCACAAATTATCCTATCTAACCTAATCCCATGTGGCCCAACATGCAAACGAAGTTACCTTCAAACATTCCAAAGTTTGAAGGAAAACAAGGAGACGTTCTTGCTAACCATGTAATGTCTTTTCATCTATGGTGCTTATTAAATAGTATAGTCAAAGATATTATACATCTTTGGCTATTTCTGAGGACTCTTATAGGAATAACCACCAAATGGTACATCAACTTTCCTACAAACATGAACATGACCTTTGCGTCCATCGCCAATGTTTCTATTACTTATTTTCGGCTCTTCATTCACCATGATCTCGGACTTGAGATCCTCTCCGAGTTTAGGAAAAATACTTCCACACATATGAAAAATCATATCCATGAGTGGTGTCATCAATGCACATTGTGTAAAGTAAATATACAGCTTGAATTCTTGTTGGCTTGGTTTCTTAAATCACTTCTCCCAATGATAGCTAATGACATCACAACCACCATGCCAACCACTAAATATCAAGCCATCCTTAAAGCTCAATATTTTGATGTAAATTATGCCTAATTAGGGTGTATATACATGATCAAAACTGGTGCCCCTCGACATTGGTCTCTTGAGAAAAACACCCTTGACACCTCACAAGTTTTTGATGGTCTTCTTGGGTCCATTTCCCACCAAGGGAACACACCAAACTCTTATTGGTATTTTCCCCGAAATCAACCATTTAGTGGTCCTCCTCCACATTTGGCTATCAACATGCCACCAAGTGGACCTAACCCACCTTATGGACAATACATTCCTACTTTTCCCAACATGACTATGCAAACAGTCACCTCGTACTCTTCCCCTCACATCCATAATGCATCTTGTAATTCTAATTATTATCCAAGCAACACTTCCACATCATATGGGGCCCCTAACCTTTATGGATTAGGCCCCCCTCTCAACCCTTACCACCCATTTCTTGATCCTCCACTAGGCATGTTGGTTGGTTCCAAGCCTTCATCTCACGCAAGGGTAAACTTTGTTCAACCCTCTCTAACTCAATAGGTTTAAGAATTTGAATAGTTAAATGCAACAACCTCGCCCCCCCGCAATCCAAATAAACAAAGAAAGAAGAAAGGGCATAAAAAACAACATAACTAACCTCAAGGGAAAGGGGGAAAACTCCCTAACCAATCAAATCATAATGATGGAATGGGAAAATCGGTATCTACAAGTGACACAATGCAGTGTAACTAGATAATATTTGCATGAAGAGGAGATTTGATTAGCTTCGACAACATATTCAACCCTTAATGGAAAATAATAGGTTTCCTAAGATAAATTGTGTATTTTCTTAGTTTAACTTATTATGCATAGTCCAAATTAAGTAAATATTAATGTAATGCCATAAGGAATTATCCACTCACCGGTTAATTTCATTTTGAAAATATTACACATAGGTAATGAAGAAAGCATCCTTTAGTTTCATTTTTTGCATAGTTGCGTAGAGTATGTTATAATTTTTCGTGATATATTACTTTTATATATTTGGACACTTATTAGTATAATGATCCCCAGAAACACAAATAATACATGTAGTAATCGAACTAAAGAATATGTGTGCTTTTGTATTGCACACAAAAAACATTTTTGAACTTGTTTTCCACTTGAAAATATTACAGAATTATTGACTAGTTAATTTGACTAAACTCGATTTATGAAACTACCATCATGTTAGACAAAATGCAATACTATATGGAAAGCGAGGAGGTGGTGGAATACCCTCTTCAATAGAGGTAGTTACTCTAGAATGTGGCGATATTTTTAGGGTTTGGTTTTAGTATTATGTGGATTTTTATGAAAAATAAACCAAGAATGTCTATATGTGCAATGCTTGTAACATTAACTATACTTAGTTTCCTTACCAATTCCAAAAGGTTTTGTTACTAGAAGGAGGTTCAATAGTAACCATGCAATGTTTTAAAACCCATTCACTCAAAAATATAAGAAATACTTGTGCCTGATGAGTCTTCGTACTTCCTAAGAAAGGATTAAGTGCTTATAATTGAGGAAAATTACTTTGTTGAAAGAAGGGAACATAATTGCACGGAGAGTAGCGAGGTGCTCTACAACCTAGTATGGGGGAGATGTTGTCACATAACGTAACGTAACGCATAACACTATGTTACATTACAAAAAATTAAAAGTAATTGAAAAATCCATGTCGGCTCATAACATAAAAAAAAATTAGAACTAAATAAGTAATTAAAAATTCCATGTTAAACCCGGTTTTACCAAGCACTAAAGGGATCAAAATTATTGAGGTGTAAATTTTTTCAAATGTGTAATAAATTTACACCTCAAGAAATTGGATCCCTCTCGGTTTTTGGTAGATCCGGGTTTAAGATGGATCTATGCTGGTAGTTAAATTGACAATGAGAAGAATAACCTAAAAGTGATGCATGGTGTAGTTTAATTTTGATCTTATTCATTATCTTTAATTTTTCTACTACCTTTTCATTCATTTTTTACTCTATTTAGAGATTTTAAGACCCAAGTTGACCTGTAGTTGAGAGCATCAATTCATTGAAAATTGAGAATAAAATTGTAAAGCTTAAAAAAAAGATAAATAACTTTTTATAAATATAGTATACAAATCAATGATAGGGAAATAGTTCAAAGAAGAAATTGCATAACAAAAGAGAGTGGAAGTGACCATATCAATAACAAAAGAATACTGAAATTTTGTGTTGGAAGAAGTATGTATTAATTTGAATCTACCTTGCAAGCTTTACATGGAACCCATACTTTTATTTGTATTGCATCATTGGTTGAAGTAGCTTATCCTTTTACCTTGAGGCTATATAAAAAAATTAATAATATTATAATATTGTGAAGGTTATATAGTCACAACATTGCTTAGAAAGAGAGCACCAAGAACGTAAGTTAGCTTTTGATTTTTTTCCACAGAAAAAGAATCACATTATATTCGAAGAAACATAACAAATTGTTCATAACCTGAAGGTTTACATGTGCAAAAGCACTAAGAAGTCCGATCAAAATAAGAAAAGAGTTGTATAATCTACATCATTAATCAACCCTATTACAGGGCACCCAAAATAAGAATTGAAGCACTAAAACAAAATTGCTCAAAGAGAGCAAAAAAGACAAAAACATGCCAAGAGAAAAATCCATTTGAATCGAGCTAAGAAAACAGAAAGTCTTTCCAAAATGTTATCAAGCAATCCCATACAGCTTCACAAGCCACAATTATGTGATATCAACAGCTACTATAGTCTTCATATTCAAGTGTCTCTTAAGGGAGCCATAGCTCAACCTCTCCTTCACTTTGGGGAAAAATTGATCATAGAAACACAACTGCAAACAGAGTTGATAGGAACACCACACACATCAAGCATTTGTGATGTATTCTGACTAAAAAACAAGTATCAGCTTTAGATTAATGCCGAAAACACAAGGTCCCTTGTCCTCCAACCACAAGAAATTCCACCACCCATTCCATGCCACCCACGTCGAGTCATACAACCACCTCCTCATCACATTACGAGCTAGGTATCTACCCCACCATAGGAGAATTCGTCGTCGTCAAATATGATCCAGGGGAGCACCACCACCATGTCACAAGCCAATCCAACAGCGTGAGAAGTTGTCGCCATCTTAGTTGATCCAAGGGATCACCACCACCCTGCCACCCCTTTGCAATCAAAGCCATAAAACCTCATCCCCACCTTAGGAGTCACTATCGTCGTCGTAGAAGATCCCAAGGGACATCCATCATCCATGAGTTGTCGTGCAAGGTTCATCAACCATTCCTCAAGAAAAAACACACCATTATAACTCCCTCAATCGACCTTCCAGGAAGCCATTCATGGGGGAAAGAGGTGGACAACTGGGGAAGGAACCCTAGCCATCATATTCAAAATGGAAATCGACTCTCAAAACCTAACTTAAGTTGTTGAGCTCAAACCTCTCTAATTTCAAAAAAATTGAACTCTTGTCTTTGAAACTCAAGTATTTAAAAAATTCTAAGTCAATCAAGTATTTTATAATCTCATGCATGGAGATCTAGTCTATGCAAATCTATAATGTAGAAGGATTAGACATGATTCGTTCCTCTTATATATAGACATTCTTTTATAACAAAACAATGTTTAGCTAGTTGGTTGTTCCAGTGAGATAATAGTCCAATTAGCCTTGATGTATTTGACAATATAAGAGTTCCAAAGTGTATCTAATGGTTACATTTTTTAAGAGGCAATCATTATATCCTTATGGATGTTATTAGTCCCTACCATAGGTAGAGACTATTGTTTTTGGTTTTTTTCATTAATTTCATTGAAGTACATTTAATATTTTTACATTTCTAAAGTGAAACAAAAATTTAGGTTTATTTATCTATTTATTTTAATTTGTTATGTCCCCATTTAAATAATTTCCAAATAAGACTACTTGCAAATCATGTTCCACCAACCTACTAGCTCCCTAGGTTTAGATGGAGACATAAATTTTGTAATAAAGGGCTATGGGACCCAAAAGGAATTTAGTTTACCATATTCACATTTAAATGGGTCACATAAATGATAAATACTAATAAAATAAGGTGGCATGGGTTCATGAAGACACTTGGGAGCTTGTGATGCCTTTGGATTACTAGATTCCCATACACTTGGCATGATCTTCAACCAAATTCGAACACATGGGTAATGTAACGCTATTGGAAGGTGATGTGGTGTCAAATATAATATAATGAGCCAAGGAAATTGAATTGGTAAAGGAGAGTAACTCCCATGGAAGAGGAAGAAATTAAAAGACAATGTGTGCCACTTGGAAGGAGATTCCATGCAATCTATGACAACAAATGATGACAGATTCTATGACAAGTATGAAAAATTCAGACTTGATTGAAAACATATGACAAATATGACATGACAGGGCTAAAAATATCCACCAATAGGTTGAATTTGGGAGTTAGAGGCAGCCATTTGAATTGGGGAACGAATTGGAGCATGAAGAGGGAGACAAGTGTCATGAGAGTTACTAAACCACTAAGATGAGCTAGAGGAGGCCCATGGATGGAAATTAGACCTTAGTAGGCCTCATGAAGTTAATAAAATTATTTCATGAGGAAAGAGAAGAGTTTTTATCATTTTTTAATTAGGCTTTGGCATTTTGGAGAGCTTTTGCTTGTCCATTGCATGGTGAGTGTTCACTCTCCTTGCTTGTGAACCAATTTCGAGGGAGTTAAATTCCTTTCCAAGTTGGTTGATGGAGATCCATTCAGAACTCTCATTGGATATTAATGAAGGATTTTTATTTTCAGGTTGAAGGATCATACAATCGAATTCTCGTCTATTCCCCTGTTCTCTCATTCCTTCTTCTCCATTCCCCCACACTCTCATCTTGAGGGTGCACTTGTTAGAGTGGTGCTTGCGCTTTGCTGAGTATATTTGGTGCCCAAGCTGTGAAATATTATGTATGCATACATAATATCATTTCCATATTCTTTGTAAGTCTAAATATCGAAAATACATGTATGAAAGGCTTGCATTCCCATGCTCTTGAATGACTAGTTTTCATGTATGTGGCTTCCATTTTGGAAAGAGTTGCATAACAGATTTGTATGAGGACATTTCTATGTTTTTTATGATGATGGGAAATAAATATATGATGCATGTATCTGTACTCTTATTTCCATATTCTCTCTACGTTGAAATATCATAAATCCATGTGTTAAAGGCTTGCATTCCCATGAGTTCAAATGACTAGTTTTCATGTGTTTGGTTTCCATTTTGAAGGAGTTATATATATGATATCCATTAAGGAATTTATCTGATGTTAAAAAAATTTAGGGAATAAATTTATATGCGAGATATGGTCTCCATTCATCATGTCATGTTCTGAACTATTTCATGTACTTTTTATGAGTTAAAATGGAGCTAGCAATACCATTTCCCCCTAAGCAATTTTATTGAAAGTTATCATACGAATGTTGTAATTTATAACTAGTTTAAAGAACTAATACCCATGATTAATTAAAAATATTGATGTATTATATTCATCCTCATATTCTGTTCTCAAATTTGGGAGGGTCATACTCCATTTGGAGAGCCAAAAGTGTCATTTATCCTTGGGGGTTTTAACATAGGTTTCCTAGTGTTTTTGTCCTTATTTCCCTATGGCCAAAATAAAGTTTCAGAATCAATTGTAAAGTAAATTATAATTAATATTATTCATTATTATGTCCTAATACCCCTCAATCTCTTCCATACATAATTTTAAGTCATTTGGGTGCATTTGGGTCAACTTGGGTTTCACTAGTCTAAAGCTAGAAATTGGACAAAGTTGTGAAAACTTGAGTAACATGAAAAAATGAATTTTTGATTCTACCATTGAGTTTATAAGGTCTATTAGTATGTTTTAAATCCCATATTATCCCTCCATAATAATTTTGGAAAGGTTAGGTGGTGTTTGGAACCAAACCAAGAAGGACTAGTCGACCACATTTTCCTAGTAAATTTGTATTGTTTCTCCTTAACCCAAAACAAGGTTGCAGAGGTATAAAGTCAGATAAAAAGTGTCTATAAACCACCTTCGTATGTTTTAAAACTCTCCATACCATTTCCTTTCAAATTTGGGACCATTTGGTAAAATTTGGAACCCTCTAGAGTCATTACTAGTTAAGCTTGAATTTGCCCAATTTGTACTTTTATCCAAAATCCCAAGTAGGGACATTACAATGGTATCAGAGCATGGTCCTTACACTTGTGCATTAATACCATCCATTGAATAAAAATTTGTAGCCATTTCTTACTATTATTATGACTCCTTGGAAGATGATTATGAGCAATATGAAGAAGAATGTGGATAGTATGAGGAAGAGTTGCCATCTTGCAGCGCTTCTTACAATTTCATAAGGGACGAGAGTTATTCTTATGACCTTATGTATTATGAAGATGTATGTGCCAAACCACCACGAGCTAATCCTATGGTTGAATTATAAATATTGAGAGAAATGTGTAAAAATTTACCCCAACAATATCAAGCATATCTTAATGTGTTGGGAGAGGCATCTAACATCTACCCTTTTGAAGACTTTGTTGAGTGGGTGTTTGGATATAGGCCTAATAGTGCATATGTGGACTCATTAAATAAAAATCATCCTACTTGTGGAAAGAGAAAATACTTATCCTTCCCTATAAATTAGGAATCTATAAACACTTATAAGGACATCATGTGTAAGAAGTTGTGTTCTAAAGGAGATGAAAAGAGCTTAGATATACCATTAAAGGAAGGTGAAGACAAGCACACAATCCTTATTGATGGGGGTTCTGCAAATAAAAGAGAATATATTGATGGGTCATTGTACTATGAAGGAGTACCTACTGATGGGTGCTCACAACTCTATGTTGGTGACATAGAGCTTCGATTTGAAAATGTTGCTGCAATAAAAATTTCTCATAAGCCTAAAGATGGATACCTTGTGACAGATAATGAAGCACCAAGATCAACTTCCCCATCACTACTTAAGCTTCAAGAAGTTGATCAAATAAAGAAGAAATAATAAGAGCAGGTTCGCTCCCATGAACCATCCTTCATTGAAGGGTATTTGAAGATGAGCGAAGCGAATATCCATGAGGCCCTTAGCTTACTCAATGACACTAAAGCGTTGGTGTCAAATTCTTGTTGGAAATTTTCTTCATTGGAGGGGCCATCCTTCCTTGAAGACATGGAGAATATTCAAAGAGCAATGTGCAACATTTAAGGTAATTTTGTGTCTTTTATTTTTGATAGAAACAATTTGGTTGATTTTAATGAATGGTTACATGAAGCATACTTGAATAATAATGAGGATATTCATAAGCTCAAAATTCAAAATGAGAAACTTCTTGAGAGGTTGCAAGATACTTGTTCCTCCTCCTATGTTTTAGATTGTCATATGGTAGATTTCTTGGAGGATTCTCATGACATGAGGGATCATGAGAAACATGGAGAATTCCAAGTTCTTGATGTGTTTGAATATGAGCTTGATGAGAGCCATTCACTTGTTGTGGTAGAAAAGGAACTTGAGTTTCCTCTTGAAAATGGTTACACACTTTTTGAAGAAGTGCATGATTCCACTACCTTGGAACCAAAATATGAGGAAATGTCACAATTTCGAGGGAGATGCAAGTTCCTACCCCTATGGATCCTTCACATGATGAAATTTTTGCACTTTCTAATCCTTTGGGTGAGTTGTTTCTTTCTCCTACATCCTACACTTCCACATTTTGCAGCATTCATCCTAACGAAGTATGGGTGAAAGGTTTCTTTTTTATGGTGCCACATGAGGAGTATGGGATTCCTATCGCTCTTTTTGATGATGACATGACTAGAGTTACATATTGTTTACATTTTTGGTAGCATCATTTGTTACACTATGATGATATACATATTCAAGGGTGTATTGATGAGACTTCTTTGAGCCACTTGAAGTCTTCATGTTTTGTTTGATCCTTATTTGGTTCAGATTTTAGTGGAGGTTCTTCAATCACTTATTGGATGAAAGAACACATAGATTATTAATATTTTGATGCATCTTACATTCTTTTGGAGCAACATTATAGGATATGGGATCCTCACCTATGTCATTTGAGCATATTTGATATAATACTTGATGATTTTCATGATCCTTTGATGAGGTACCTTATTTATGTAGAATCGTATGATGTAGTTATTTACTTTAATGATCTATATTTTGTACTCATGATGTTTGGAAGGGTGCAATACAAGCAATGGGATCTGGGTATTCGTTGGTTTTAATTTTGGGGGCAGGAAGAAGTAGGGGATATTGAATCACCACTTGAGAAGGTGATTGCAATCAGAGTAGAACAGCAACAAGCATGGTGGTTCCTCTTTGAAAATTTCTAGGAATCTTGGAAATTAAAGTTTGGCAATTCAATACCAATTTCAAAGAATTATACAAAAGCAAAAAGGGTTGAAAGTTCAAAAAAGGTTTTTAAAAGATGGAGGTAAAGAGAATTTGTGCAAATTTTGTTTTGATGGATTTTATTAATCCTTTTGGTGTTATTCGTGATGTCAGGGGATATATCAATATTCAAATATCCACATATATTTACTTTTGGAAACACACAATTGTAGTACATGAGTGCCACTACTCAAATTGCAGCTAAGGTTTGAAGAAAAATTTTGGAAGGAAAGAAGGTTATTCAAATTCCATGTTTGAAATTTCCTGAGGATAAGAAATATTGAGTGGGGAGAACTTTCATGCCCCCAATTAAATAATTTCCAAATAAGACTACTTGCAAATAATGTTCCAGCAACCTACTAGTTCCTTGGGTTGAGATGGAGACATAAATTTTGCAATAAGGGGCTATGGGACCCAAAAGGACTTTAGTTTACCATATTCACATTTAAATGGGTCACATAAATGATAAATGATAACAAAATAAGGTGGCATGGGTTCATGAAGACACTTGGAAGCTTATGGAGCCTTTGGATGACTAGATTCCCCACACAATTGGCATGATCTTCATCCAACTTCAAACACATGGGTAATGCAATGCTATTGGAGGGTGATGTGGTTTCAAATAGAATATAATGAGACAATTAATTCGAATTGGTAAAGGAGAATAACTCCCATGGAAGAGGAAGAGACTAGAAGACAATGTGTGCCACTTGGAAGGAGATTCCATGCACTCTATGACAACAAATGATGAAACATTCTATGAAAAGTATGACAAATTCAGACTTGATTGCGGACATATGACATATGAAAAAATATCCACCAATGGGAGTTATAGGCATCCATTCGAATTGGGGAAATAGTTCAAGCATGAAGAGGAAGACAAGTGTCACGAGAGTTACTAAACCACTAAGATGAGTTGGAGGAAGCCCGTGAAGGGAAAGTCGACCTTAGGAGGCCTCATGAAGTTAATAAAATTATTTCATGAGGAAGGAGAAGATATTTTGATCAATTTTTAATTGGCCTTTGGAATTTTGGAGAACTTTTGCTTGTCCATTGCACAATGAGTGTTCACTCACCCTACTTGTGAACCAATTTCGAGGGAGTTGGATTCCTTTACAAGTTGGTTGATGGAGAGGCCATTCAAACCTATCATTGGATATTAATGAAGGATATTTAGTTATAGGTTGAAGTACCATACATTTTAATTCTTATGTATTCCCCTATTCTCTCATCCCTTCTTCTCCATTCCCCCACACTCTCATGTTGAGGGCACACTTGTTGGAGTAGTGCTTACACTTTGCTGAGTATATTTGATTCCCAAGCTATGAAAGATGATGTATGGCTCTGTAATATCATGTCCATATGCTCTATAAGTCTAAATATCATAAATACATGTATGAAAGGCTTGCATTCTCATGCTCTTGAATGATTAGTTTTCATGTATGTGGCTTCCATTTTGGAAAGAGTTACATAACATATTTTTATGAGGGAATTTCTATGATTTTGATGATGATGGGGAATCAATATATGATGCATGGCTCTATACTCTTATTTCCTTATGCTCTGTAAGTCGAAATTTCAGAAATCCATGTGTGAAAGGCTTGCATTCCCATGAGTTCGAATGACTACTTTTCATGTGTTTGGATTTGAGTTATATATATGATATGTATTAAGGAATGTATATGATGTTAAATGTTGTTGAGGAAGCAATTTATATGTTGTAGATGGTTTCCAGTCATCATGTCATGTTCTGAACTATTTCATGTACTTTTTATGAGTTAAAATGGAGTTAGTAATGTCATTTCCCCCTAAGCAATTTTACTTAAAGTTATCATACAAATGTTGTACTTTATAACCAGTTTGAATAAATACTACCCATGAATAAATACATCCCCTGATGTCTTATATTCATCCCCATACTCTGTTCTCAAATTTGGTAGGTTCGTACTGCATTTGGAGATCCAAAATTGTCATCTATCCTTGGGGGGTTTGTTGGCGTTGGATCTCTTCGACCCAGGTTTAGTCCCTCCTTGGCGCACAATAAATCCAAAGATATTGGCTTGATAGAGCAAGGCTCATTTGACAGCACCTGCGACGCAGATGCAATCTCACCCGAGATATCTTTTTGTGGGTAACTGCCAGAACTAGATTTTTGCAGTTGGGTGGGGTATTTCACATCCCTTGGTATTCTACCAAGGTTCTTGACAGAAGCTAATGTGTGGGGTATTTATACTTATTACACACATTTAAGCTTCCATACAACTCATCCTTCGACAAGTATTATAACAACAACCCAATCCAGCATAGATACATACAGCGATAACAGTCTGAAAAATACATATAAACTCATTCATAACCCAATACATAAACACATACTCACAAAAACATATCTATGCAACTCAATCACATTCATCATTCACACAATTGACACAGTATCTAACGTGGAAACCCATCTAAGAAAAACCACAAAGGCGCTCTTCATCTGGCATGAGCAATGTATGGCACCTTTTGTCTGTGCAATAAGTTGTAGACTCTGTCTAGATTTATCTTTCTTATTCATACAGACTCCTTCCTCCTCTCATGCTACATGATCTTCTATTTGTTACTCTTTCTCTAATTGACTCTACTAATGATCCGCACACATCTTGGATCAACTAAAACTCTTCTACACTCTTGCGCACTCAACTGCAGGGTTCTTCGATTCCTCAGTATGACTCAACACATTAACAGACAATACAATCAGACTGTCACTAAATGACTAGAAGCTCAAAAATGACCAAAGAGTGTCTCACATGCATACAACTTGGGTTCCTCCCTTTATAGACTCTTACATGTCGCTTTCAACCGACTTCATACAGTTAGGTTTGTTGATATTCTGCAATAAATATTAATGGCATCTTGTGGAGAGCCTGCGGTGAGTGAAGAGTTCATGTCAACATTTCGAGCCACGCGTGGGTCATCTTCAGGACATTGGTGATGCCTGGAAATTCTGGTCATCTTTCATTAAGGTATTAATACTGAACAACCCTCTTGAGATAGTGCCGACTAAGGTATTAGTTTGTTTTTTAGGGTTTAATTTGTTTTTAATATTTTATATTTTTATTTACCATGTGTTGAAATTTTAATTTTTAATTTTTATTAAAGTTTTAATATTAAATTAGTTTATTAGTTTCAAATTTTTAATTTTATAATTATGATTCAATTTTATTAATAATTAGGTTTTTAATTGTCTTTTTGAGTTTTAATTTTGACGCATGTTAGTAGGCACTACAGTTAGCCATCAGGATGAATTTCCTATTCTATAGACACATGTCAGTTGGCACTAATGGCTTGACTTAGAAATATTCTTTCATACGTGTGTCTTCCTCCAACTCTATCTGACCTCTTACCCACGATCTTTCTAAACTGTCGCTTTCTAGCCGTTGCACCAATGCATGTCTTCTAAAATGGTTAACTTCATCGCATCCTTCCTTGTTGCATCCTTTCCTTATGTCGTTGTTCCTCATCCATCGTGGACTCTCTTATGTCGCAAACTCTCTTCTTCACCTATTGCAGGTTCCTCTTTATTTGCTTCTTTCCTTAGCTCTTTCTTCTATGTTTGCTTTTGTTCCTCCTCAGTCGCATCCTTCTTCCTTACTACTTCTTCTACCTTGTCCTCCTTCCTTCCACAACTACTTCTTTCACAACTCCTTTTACTTCTCTACTTCTATTGTAGATCCTTTTTCCTTCTTGTGACCTGACTCTTTCCCATCCTTGGGCAGGATTCTAACTAAATTATGCATATCTTTCCCTCGGCCCAACAGGTTTTAACATCAGTTTCCTAATGTTTCTTTCCTTCTTTCCCTATGGAAAAAATAAAGTTGTAGAATCAATTGGAAAGTATATGAGAATTAATATTATGCATTAGGATGTCCTAATACCCCTCAATCTCTTTCATACAGAATTTGAAGTCATTTGGGTCAACTTGGGTTTCACTAGTCTAAAGCTAGAAATTAACCAAAGTTGTGCAAACTTGAGTAACATGTATAAATGAATTTTTTATTCAACCATTGAGTGTTTGAGGTCTTTTGGTATGTGTTAAATCCCATAGTATCCCTCCTTAATAATTTTGGAAATGTTTGGTGGTGTTTGGAACCAAACCAAGAAGGACTAGTCGACCACATTTTCCTAGTAAATTTGCATTGTTTCTCCTTAAGCCCAAACAAGTTTCCATAGGTCTAACGTCAGATACAAAGTTTCCATAAACCACCTTGGTATGTTTCAAGACTCACCATACCATTTCCTTTCAAATTTGGGACCATTTGGTGAAATTTGGAACCCTCCAGAGTCATGACTAGTTAAGCTTGAATTTTCCCAATTTGTACTTTTCTCCAAAATCCCAAATAGGGACATTACATAATTTCCATAATAATTTATTTGAAGTGTGATTGGTGCCATACCATGAAAATTAAGAATAAAAAAATTGTTTCCTATTATTAATGCACCAAAATTTCCACGAACGTGTGGAGGAAAGCTTTCTTGCTTTTCCTGATTTCATTCTATTTTTTGCACATGTTCCCTACAAATAACAGTCTTTGTTTTTTTTTCATTCCCTTTCATGATTGGAAATAGTGAGTTAGTTTAAAAAATGGATAGTGAATTAAAAACCATAAGGATGAACAAAAAACCCGTTGACAAGAGTGTGGGTGAATAAACAGGTTGGTGCTATGTAATTGTCAAGTAGGCCTCTATGATGTTGAAAATTGTACAATGAGTTGGAAACCATTTACACAGTGAGGGAAAGGAAAGAAACTGATAATACCAAACTATCAGTTACCCATCGATGATGTCCAAGATAAGACAACAAGGTTGATAGAAAGGAGTGATGTTATGCAATTGTGGAATAGTTCATTTATATCTTTATTGGACAACAGAATCTAGAAAAAAAACAATGATACACAAACAAGTGCATTAGTTGTTGCTAACTACTACAAATCCAACCCATTTGTAAGGATGAAAATCAAACTCACAGGGAAAACTAGCTCCATGCACTTAAGGAAATCACTTTAAGTCAAGATTAATTTTACAGTTTTTTATGATATTTGTATCATTCATACATTTTCTATGTTACATGTTGTGAGATTGTATTAAACAATACACTAGCAAGCCATAATTCGTTAGCATCAAAACTTGGTTCCTTAACAAAAACACTCCTCCTCGATTCATTCTTTTGAGCTTATACCTAAACCAGCCATTATAATCTGCTTTTCACCTCGATTTCCCATGTGAACTAAATTTTATGTTCTAGTATGGATAGAGGATTTTTGAGTTATTAATCCCCAAACAAATATGCAATCATTCCTGATATAGTAGTGATGTCCATTGACATAATGTGAATGCAACAACAAAAAACACAACAAATTCCTGAGTATGGAATGCATTAAACCTAAAATAGGTTAGTTAAAAGGATAACAGTAACCCTAACTTAAAATGTAAAAAAATACCTTTATGTCGGCCTCTGAAGAATGAAACAAGTGTTTTGACAACCATGCAAACTAAAGCAGTTGCTAGTGCAAAAGCTACTACTTGCTTATGCGTCTTCTTGGTATTCATCTTCGCTTGCATTTTCAATTATTTTCAGACAATCATTGAGCAAGTTTTCACATAAAAGGGAGGAGGAAAATGCAATTCCGTGGTAATTTAATGATTACTCTGTTTTTAATTAGCTTAGATTTGTTTTTCAATGATATATTTATATTTTTTGGTATTTGTTCACTATTGTTTTCGGTTTTTTTTCATTAATTTCATAAGGGTATATTTAATATTTCAACATTTCTATAGTGCATATAAAGTTTTTGTTAAATGTACAGCATCGGGAGTCATCTCCATGAGACTTGTGTTGTATCAAGTCTGAAACTTATGTTGTATTAAGTTTAGAAACTTCTCCATGAGACTTGTGTTGTATCAAGTCAATAACTTATGTTGTTTTAAGTTAATATACTTGTGTTGTATTGAGTTCATGAACTTATGTTGTATTAATTTCTATTCATGAGAGATGCCTGTAATGTGATCTTATGTTTCATTAAGATCAAGACCGTGTGTTGTATCAAGGTTAGAGACTTGTGTTGTATCAAGTCCAGAACTTATGTTGTATTAAGTTCAGTATTCTTGTGTTGTATCAAGACCATATGACTTGTATTGTATCAAGTCATGAGGATATACTATGTGATGTATGGTTATTCATGGTCACTATGTGCTATAAGTCTCCTCTAGGGATTATCTACCCTACCCCTAGAGTGATTTACTTTAACATATGACTATATGATCCGGGGTAATACATATGATCATAAGTTCGGAACAATTCTTATGAGTATGATATGATAAATATGATTAATTAATTAAACAATCATGGACCATGCATAATTAATTAATGATAAATGAGATGAGCACATAGATAGAGTAAGGATTCGAATTTCCCATGTCAGACCTCCAGTGAACTCGAATTGAAAAGACATCAGCTAAGTCTAAGTTGTGGAAAAAAAATTCAAATAATTAAGGAATCTACTACTTGATTTATGCACAGTGTTTGTTGAGGATGACACTGATTATGAATCACTAAAGACATTGAGTTAAAATCCTAACTAATGGTCAAGCAATTAGTTAATCATTTCACATTCAATTCATCTCAATTTAGTTCAGTCAGTTCAATCAGTTAACATTCAGTTCAAGGTAATTAATGCCAACGAATTAATAAAAGGGTGCATATCTTCTACATGCATGATAGTTTCGAGCTAACAACTTGACACCAACTCAACGAAGGCGTAATAGGTAATGTGTGGGTAGTGCACATAGTGTTCACAATGCCCAAAAAGCATGCAACCATTTGCTACCTCTCATTTTATGATTGAATAAGCTTGTTATTATAGTGTTATGCACTTGGCAAGGCTATGACAATATTCTGAGTGATCTCTATTCTCTAGTGTTGCTTAGATATCTCTTATCAGGAAATCTGCAAGTGTGGTAAAATCATTCTCTGCAATTATCTAGCATACTTAAAGGATTGTTTGTTGGGTTTTTCATCCTACAGAATTTGAGGGTTTTCCCGGGGTACATCATGTGCCTTATGGATTGAATGATTTGTGTGTTTGAATTGTTTATGAGATCTACATGCACTGGATTTGTTTATCAAAAATTTTAAAGTTCAAGAATCTTTCATTATTACTCAAACATTGACATGGTATCAGAGAAGCGGCGTGCGAGAAATTAGTTTTGTGCAAACATGTTAAACCTATGTAGGATCTTGAAGCATTGAGCAAGAGCTTGAAGCAATGGCATCTATATCTGTCTGATCGAAAGGTCGACTTGAAGGCACATCAAAATTCAACACATGGAAGGCGAGAGTGATCAACATTCTCAAAGAGCATAATCTTGATTCCTTTGTGACCACCATGATCGAAGATCCTACTAAAATGCAGGAAGAACCAATTACAAGAAGAATTAAGAAAAGGCAAAGAGGATCATATATGACTTAGTTAAGGACAACCTCATGTCAATGATCACACCATTGAAGATGGTAACAGAGTGTTTTGACACACTCACGAATATTTATGAGAATAAGGCCCATACTCAAAAGAGGGATTCGAAGAGCAAGTTGTGCAACATGAATATGGAAAGAGATGAGACAGTAGCCTCATTCTTCACAAAGATTTCATAGGTGAAGGACCAACTTGCAAGCATCGGTGTGGAGACAGATGAGGATGATCTTCTTCAAACCACCATCAATGGGCTCCTCACCCCATGGGAGACATTTCTTGCTGCAGTAAATGGCAGAGAAGAGCATCCCAACTTTGAAATACTTTGGCATTATTGCTTTCAAGAAGAAGGGCACATCTAGAACAAAGTGGTGCACACTAAGGAGGAGAATCTAGCTCTCGCTGCTAGAACCAAGAAAGGGAGGAAGCCATTCGCTCCCAAGAAGTACTTTCATGCAAAGAAGAAAGATATCAATAAAGGTTTTGATAAATAAAAGATTCTATGCTTTTATTGTCAAAATTCAAGACACTTCGTACGGTATTTCTGCATGAGGAAAGGAAAAGAAGGAAGATTTCATGCTTCCAACGATGTTGAAGAAAATTCCAAAGAAGATACACATGAAGAGAAAGAGACAAGGAGGGAGTATTATCTCATCTCTACTTTATTCATATCTCTCATCATAGGAGAATATACATGGTTGATTGACAGTGGTGCTTCAAATCACATGTCAAGATACAAGGCTGCACTCTCCAACCTAAAAGAGAAACAGTTTGCATGCATGGTAGAATTGGGAAACAATTCCACATACTCAATCCAAGGAGTTGGATCCACATCCTTCCAGTTGAGTTCAAGAGACACACTAGATGTGGAGGACATTATTTATGTCCCTATATTGAAGAAAAACCTACTCTTTGTTTATGTCCTTGAAGATAAAGGCCTATGAGTCATCTTCATGGAGAATCAAGCATACTTGTGGCCGACGAACCAAGACATTGATACTGCTACTTTCATTGAGGTTCGAGAAGCAAGACATTACAAGGTCCCAGGAAATTATATCCCAGCCATGACACATCATAATATCAACCCATGTGAGCTTTGGCATATGAGGCTTGGAAACCTCCACTTCATAGCACTGCTTGGTTTGCAACGAATGGTGAAAGGTATGCCTAGTTTTGATTATGTACATGATATTGTTTTTCGAGGTTGTGATTTAGGAAAGAATGTTGAAAATAAGTTTCCTATCATACATACTATATATAAAGGAATCTTAGATTTAGTGCACTCGGATGTGTGTGGACCCATGTCTTCCCCTTCCCTCACTGGGCATCTTTATTATGTTTTATTCATTGATGATTTCTCCCATAAGGCCTAGATTTACTTCATAAAAGACAGAAGTGAAACCTTTAGTAAATTCCAAGAATATATAGCCTTAGTTAAAAATCAAACAAGTAGGCATATTCATTCCCTAAGGTCTAATAATGGTGGAGAATTCAAAATCAAACGATTTTAATGAGTTTTTTAGTGATGTAGGGATATGTAGATAATTAACAGTTCCTTACAACCCTCAGCAGAATGGGATTGCAGAGAGAAAGAACATAACTATTTGTGAGGTTGCAAAAGCCATGTTACACGATCAGGATCTATCTACTTATTTGTGGGCAAAAGCTACTAGTACATCATTTTACATACATAACATAAGTCTGCATGCAGTTATTGATGAGAAAACACCTTAAGAGGTGTTCAATGGTGAGAAACTAGACATATCATATGTATATTCACATACCAAAAGAAAAAAGAACCAAGATGGAACTTTCTCGCAAGAAGGGAACTTTTGTTGGGTACAGTGAGACCTCCAAGGCATTCATAATATATGTACCTGGTGAGATACATGTTGAGGTAAGTCAGGATGTGACTTTCAATAAGGAGGAAAAATTCAAGCGGTCAAAAGAGCTTGAATTTGATATAGAGACTAAGGAGGTTGAGGCTCCTATATTAGAGGATTATGATGATGGTTCTTCTCCTTTTGATATTCAGAGGGAGAATCCATCAGAGCATGCAGAGCCACTTATCATTGATGAACAAATTGAACTAGTTGATGAACCTCCTACAAAGAGGAGGTTAGCATGGTGCCGAGATGTATTGAGAGATGTTGAGAAGCATGGAGCACCAGTAGGAACTTCTAGAGACTGCAAGCAGCCTGATAGGTCTTCAGGATATGTTGCATTGATGAGAAGCATCAGTGACTTAAATCCTTCATCATATGAAGAGGTTGTAGAGAAACAAGTGTGGAAAGATGCTATGATAGAGGAATATCATTCTATTATGAATATTGATGTTTGAGATATTGTTCCCATACCTTAGAGGAAGAAAGTTGCAACTTTCAGATGGATTTACAAGATAAATCATGTTGCAATTGATAGTGTGGAAGAGTACAAAGCCAAGTTTATTGCCCATGGATTTTCTAAAAAAGAAGGCATTGATTATGAGGAGACTTTTCCTCCAATGGTTAGGTATACCACCACTAGATCTATTATTTCACTTGCATTAGTATTGGGATGGAAGCTTCACCTGATGGATGTGAAGACTTATTTCCTCAATGGTGAGGTTGAGGAAGAGGTTTACATTGATCAACCTGAGGGATTTGTGATAATGGGAAGGAGTCCCATGTGTGCAAGTTGAAGAAAGCCCTGTATGGGTTAAAATAAGCTCCTCGATCTTGGTATTCCAGAATAGACAATTATCTTCAGAAATTGGGTTTCTTGAAGAGTGATGCAAATTCAAACTTGTACTTCAAAGTAGCAGAGAACCAACCTCTAGTACTAGTCCTATATGTGGATGATCTTTTCCTATATGTGGATGATATTTTCCTCATTGGAGAGGAAATATTTATTGCTGAGTGTCAAAGGGATCTTACCTTAGAGTTTGAGGTGAAAGACTTAGGTCTTATGTACTACTTACTAGGCCTTGATTTTTGGCAAAGGAATGATGAGATAAAATTCTATCTCAAGGGAAGTGTACTGTGTACATCTTGCGCAAATTTGGCATGGTGGATTGTAAATCCATAAATACTCCAATGGATTACAATTTGAGGAAACTCCATGAGACTGTGACTGGATCGAATCAAGTGGACCCCACATTATACAAACAATTGATTGGCTCATTGATGTACCTGATACATTCGAGGTTAGACATTTGATATGTAGTTAGTATATTGAGTCAGTTCACTAGACACAAACAATGGGTTGCAGTTAAGCATATTTTGAGATGCCTCTGTGGTACAGTTGCTTATAGACTCAGGTATGCCTCAAATGGAGTATTTTTATTGCTTGATTTGGATTAGGGTGGAAACATTGTTGATCAAAAGAGCACTTCCGAATATTATTTCAGCTTAGGTTCTGCTATGATTTCATGGTCTAGCAGAAAGTAGGGTTCAATTGCCCAGAGCACTGCAGAGGCTAAGTACATTGCTGCTAGTACTACATGCAGAGAAGCAGTGTGGCTGAGAAAGCTACTTTTTAGGATTATTTGGTGAAAATCTAGAGCCTACAGTGATTAGGTGTGACAAACAAAGTTGTATAAATATTTCAAAAAATATGGTGTTTCATGACAAGTAGAAACACATAGAAATGAAGTATCACTACATTTGAGACATGGTCCAGAAATGTATTGTAAAAATTTAGTACATAGCTACCAATGAGAAGATTACAAATGTGATAATAAATCCTCTATTTGTGACGAAGTTCATACACTTCCAAGATATGCTTGGTATAGTAGAGAATGTCTCCCTCACTGAGAGGGAGTGCTAAATGTACAATATCAGGAGTCATTCTCCATGAGACTTGTTTTGTATCAATTCTAGAACTTATGTTGTATTAAGTTCATAAACTTCTCCATGATACTTGTGTTGTATCAATTTAGTAACTTAAGTTGTATTAATTTAAGAGACTTGTGTTGTATCAAGTCTGAAACTTATGTTGTATTAAGTTCATGAACTTATGTTGTATTAAGTTATATTCATTAGAGATGCCTATACTGCGATCTTATTTTGTATTAAGATCAGGATCTTATGTTGTATTAAGACCGAGACCTTTTGTTGTATCAAGGTCAAAGACTTGTGTTGTATTGAGCCCAAACCTTATATTGTATTAAGTTCAACAGTCTTGTGTTGTATCGAGACCGGTATTCTATTGTATCAAGACCATATGACTTGTGGTGTATTAAGTCATGAGGATATACTATGTGATGTATGGCTAGCCATGGTCACTAGGTGCTATAAGTATCATTCAAGGATTAGCTACCCCTAAATTTATTTACTTTAGCATATGACTATATGACCTGTGGTATACATATGATCATAGGTTCGGAACAATTCTTCTAAGTGTGATATGATAAAGATGATTAATTAAATAAACACTCATGGACCATGCATAATTAATTAATGATAAATGAGATGAGCACTGAGATAGAGTAAGGATTCGAATTTCCCATGTCAGAACTCTAGTGAACTCAAATTGCAAAGACATCAGTTAATTCTAAGTTGTGGAAAACAAGTTTCAGTTAATTAAGGAATCTACTCCTTGATTTATGCAAAGTGTAGTTTGAGAATGACATTGATTGTGAAGCACCAAAGACATTGAGTTAAACTCCTAACTAATGGTCAAGCACTTAATTAATCAATTCACATTCAATTCAATTCTATTCAGTTCACTTCAATCAGTTAACATTCAGTTACAGGCAGTTAACATCAATTAATTAATGGAGGGTGCCTTTCTTCAACATGCATGATAATTTCGAGGTGACAACTTGGCACCAAGTCAAGGAAGACGCAATAGGTAATGTGTGGATAGTGCACACAGTGTTCATAGTGCCCAAAAGGCATGCAACCATTTTCTACCTCTCATTGTATGACTAAAAGAACTTGTTATTAAAGTGTTATTCTCTTGGCAAGGCTATGGCAATATTTTGAGTGATATCTATTCTATAGTGTTGCTTAGATATCTCTTATTAGGCAATTTGCAAGTGTTGTAAAATCATTCTCTGCAGTTATCTATCATACTCAAAGGATTGTTTGTTGGGGTTTTCATCCTCTGGATTGGGAGGGTTTTCCCAGGATACATCACGTGTCTTATGGATTGAATGATTTGTGTGTTTGCATTGTTTATGAGATCTATATGCACTGTTTGTTTATCAAAAGTTTTAAAGTTCAAGAATCTTTCATTAGCTCAAACATTGACAATTTTGGTTTGTGTGTGTGTGTGTGTGCGCGCGTTACCATAAGAACCAGAAGGAAGGACCTGAGCATGACTATGATCTCAATATTTCAGTTCTATGGTTGGTAGAAAATGTTTCATATAGCTCTGAATTCCCTTAAGCCAAATAAGATATGTAGACCTTTATCTTTGTTCTTTTGTTTGTTTCCAAGGACTAACAATAAGCCTAATATTTAGCACTAAGTTTGCTTACGACGATTGAAGGATCATCTCACTCATAATAATGCTAAGACTATAGGTTTTAGAATATGAGTACTAGAATATGTTCATATATTAACTGTTAAATTAGAAAGGAGTAGTTACTTTTGAGGCTATATTGGTGAGTTTACAACTACAATGTTCTTGTGCACTAAAAATGGATAGCTATGCAAAAGGGGGGGAACTCAAACAAATCTATTCAAGTTGTGGTTTTCAAGAAAAGTTCTACCTGTTACAATACTGTATAATTTGAAAGCAATAAGCTTATGCCTCTAAGAAGCAACATACTTGATAACTTGAGATTATTGGAGTGAACTAGGTATTGCATATAAATACATTTCTTATTCCATGTTTCCTTTCTCTTTCAATTTTATTCTTTGCAAGAATATGGCCTCTCTTAATGCTTAGTCGTTGTAATTTATTGAGTTTGTAAATTTTAAGTTATTTCCAACTTTATTCATTTCAAATGAACTATTCTAATTCCCTTAAAACTTAGTAGTGGAATTTTAGAGAGTTTCTTGCGTTTAAACACTACAACATAAAGAGTGCTCTATCTATCAATGGTTTTACATTTGAAGAACCCTTCTAGATTGCTAATTAATATCCTTCGAGAATATAATCCATTGTAGTTTAGAAAACCTCATATGTTGTAACATGGAAGAAGTGCTCCGAGTAGTGGACTTAACAAAACTATCAAAGAAACCCCCTACAACATAAAGAGTGCTCTATCTATCAATGGTTTTACATTTGAAGAACCCTTCTAGATTGCTAATTAATATCCTTCGAGAATATAATCCATTGTAGTTTAGAAACCTCATATGTTGTAACATGGAAGAAGTGCTCCGAGTAGTGGACTTAACAAAACTATCAAAGAAACCCCATAGAGAAGTCAACCTTTTTTCCCTATTTCATCCTTACCTGTTCGAGTACCACCTGTGAGAAAGTTAACATTGACATTCTATACTACTTTCCATGTTCTCAAGCAATAGAAGACCACCACAAAGCCCATAAAGAGATGCAAGATACGTTAATGAGGGATTTTAAATAGTTATTTAATTTTCACATCAAAGGCATATCATCTCGAGTTACCTCTACGAAGCATCTTTCTGAGCCTTTCACTTTCGCTCATAGATAGCTCATCAATGTTTGACACAAGGGAGTTGACCCATCAGAGGAGTGACACATCAAGTGATATTTCACTAGAGCCACATCACTATATACCTTTTCCTCACATCATATCCCCTTATTCCACATGCCTGAGAAACACATTGATTATGCCACATGATCAATTGAATCATCCTCGGTATCCAACCAAGCTCTCTATGTTTCTTTCTATTTCATGGCAATGCCAAACATAGTGGAGGAACATTTATACTCAACTGATTTTTAACATACCTTCTACAATGCTTAATTCAATTTGTTACTGGGAGAAAGCGTTTCTTATCAATTCCATGGCTAGTAAGAGTGTTTTTTTCTGGAATATCTGCATTGGAGTATTTTTAGATCAACATTTTTAGTCACTCTTCCTCAGTATTATTAACTTTGACATTTTATACCACATCCTCAATAATGGTCAAAGAAGAGTCGCCTCAAACTTTGATTTACAAAATACTCCAATGCAATTATTCCAGGACAAGATCTATACTATAAATCACTACGTCAACTTGAAAATTGCAACATACCATAAACTTTCTCTGTGAAAATGTTAGCAAAAAATCTCATATATTGTTCTTGCTCTTGCTCTTTACTTATTCGTGTCACCTAAACAACATAATAAACTTGGTAGAAATTACACGCCATTTTCAAATCTCCTCCATGCGATTTTCATAGTAGTTGATGCCACTTTCAAGCCTCTACTATTTCAAACACAACTTACTTAAGCAAAACACTTAAAAAAATATTCTAATCTAAAATGATTCAGAAAATACAACATATGCTCTTACAAGAGCTTCCAATCTTCGACAAAAAATTCATTTCAATATTTCTTCCAAGACAGAGACTTTGTTGTTCGCAACCCTTGTTGTAATAGTATTATGTTTTCTTCAATTAAATAAGCAAACAATCCTAAAGTTATAGGAATTGTTTGTTTAACATAAAAAGAAGTTTGAGTTGGATTCCAAAATACTCAACCAAACTAAAGTAGAGACTTAATTAGTAGACTTAAAAAAATATAAGTTGCTTAAAAATAAGGAACATACAATCAAAAGAATCAAGGAATATAAATTTAGAAAAATGAGAGAAAACCCAACAAACTTATTGCTCAAACCAAGTTTAATCAATTTTCACAAGGACTTTTGACTCAACGTGCCAATTAAGAAAGTTGATTCAATGTAGGAGTACTAATATAGTAATAAAAAGTTGTGTTTCTTGGTCCATCTCCTCATTAAGTGTCAATATTCATTATTTTAAGGTATTAGTTAATTTATTCTTCTAATTTGGAATCGTGAGTACTCATTTCCTAAGATCTTAAACTCTACAAAATACTTATAGCCAATTTCCTCTATGCAATTTTGTTGCACCGAGAGGAGAGAGGTGCTTTACAGCCTAGTATGAGGGAGATGTTGTCACATAAAAGTAACATAACGTTACAAAAAAAGTAATAAAAATTCAAGTCGACTCATAAAATAAAAAGTTAAAACCAAATGAAAATAATAATAAAAGCACCGAGAGAGATCAAATTTCTCTCATTGTAAAAAAATTAAAGTAAAAAATAAATTACACCTCTAGAAATTGGATCCCTCTCGATGTTTGATAAATCTGTGTTTAAGATGGATCTATTTTGGTTTATAATATTGTCATATAGTTTCCAGTAGTTTGTTTCATGATAACATGGCCTCTAGATGGAAAATGTTTTATTTACAAATTGTGCTTAGTTTTATTTTTAATGGACAGGTTTCACCACCCACCATGGCACTATATCCCCATGAAAGTATGGATTGTGCAAATAGACGATACACTAAGAAGGATTTTTCTTTATATAATATGTTTAAGTGCGAATTCTTGAATAGTTTGAAAATTATAAATGATGTTGCGATCATTAAAATATGCAATGCTATTTATGGCCATTCAATTTTCATTTTAAAACCTTATTTCATATAGTTCAACATATCTAAAAATGGAATATATGTACACAATTAAGGAAAACCATTTTGAAAGTATCTAACTTATTTCATATAGTTTAACATGTATGTACACACTTAATTAAGCAAAACAATTTTTCCCGCAGGGCTGTAGCTCAATCGACGATTCACTTGATATGAATGACATGTTGTGAATAGAGGTCACAAGTTTAAATCACCACGACTCACCGGTGCCCCATGCTTGCGGGCTATATGGGTGCACCTAGGGATATAGTGGTAGCGGACGAGATTGGACCCCTGGACCCCGTGTCATGTGAATACCAATCCCATCCTAGTTGTTGATTCCCCTAATACAAAAAAGTAAATTAAGGAAAACATTTTGAAAGTCTCTAACAAATATATTAAAAAAAATCCACTCTATCACTGCATATTAATTGAAGAGACACGTTTTAAAAGTCCCTAACAACCCTATTAAAAAAAATCCACTTGCCACTACTTATTTACAACACTAGTGGGATTCTGTATAGCCAATCTTATTTCAAATTTAGATGAACTTAATTCATAAAATATCTAAAACCTTTGCATTATCGTAGTTTTAATTTTTCATTTTTAGCAAAGAATTTGCAAATTTAATATTTAAATTGATAAAGCATGCTTATTCTCAACTAATCCAATACAAAGGTTATATCACTACCTATTTACAACACCAGTTGCCTTTTTTCCATCCAACATTATTTCGCATTTAGAGGAATATAACCTAATTCACAAAATATGCAAAACCTATACATCATCGTAGTTATGCCGAAGGCATTTCACAATGGAGACGTGGTCTCAAAAGATTCATCGTCTCCCTGGCCACTAACACTATGACACATGTCTCATCAACTTAGCGAATTAAAACTGAACAGTTGTTTTCAACGGGTGATAGACGAGGCTGCCTGCTGACCAAATGCCCCGCCTGTTGCTGCACATGATCGATTGATTGTCCTTACATTTTTTTCATGCATGTATGCTGATCAATTTTTTTTTACTACACTTCAGTTGGGTCCCCGATTCTGCAATCTCCATTCTGGAACTTCTATCCCACAAACCGCAAGTGTCCTCTATGTTACAGCCGGTGTTGCACATGAATGGATTGATTGCCAGTTGCACATCCTTCTTCCCACTTGATGTTTTGTGTGTTTTTCTGACAGGTAGCTTGCATGTTTTCACCAAACTTCTATCTGTTGGCCTAAACGACCAGTTCTAGCATATTTTTTTGTGCAGGGTTTCACTGTCCTTCACTACAGTTCATTTCTCTCAATTTGGCATAGCTTCCAAGGATTTTGTGAAAGTTTTAGTCCATCAGTTTTTGTGGGTTTAGGCTAAGATTTTCTCGACGGATTTTGTGGATTTAGGCTCATAATTTGTGGGGTCAATTTGGTCATCGCTTCATTTCACTACTTCTTTAGTCGATGGAATACACTTTTCCCATGTCCCTTCATCCGCATTAATGGTTCATCAATGCATTGTTGCTCCATTAATGGGCCTACATCTTAATTTGATTCAAACATGGGCCTATATCTTAATTTTGGATCACCTTATGACGATCTGCAAAATCTTTATTATCCCCATTTGTTGTTGCACCGCCTCTGCTTTGCACATATAAACAAGCCTTCGGGAAACCGCTATTTCTTACTGTTTTTCTTTGCTTTTCTTATATTGATTTTGTTCCACTTCGTTTACACTAGAGAGTTTTCAACAAAGGTTTTCTCAAATTGTTAAATTTGCAGGTATTCCTTCAGTCTACTTAAATGTTTTGAATATTCGTTGTGATAGAAAAAAAAATTGCTTCGTATTTTACCTTACAAACAGGTTCTGTTACCATCTTTAAATTTTCACAATTCTATTTAACTCATGGTATATAGAAATATGACTAAAGAGGTGTTTTAAATGTCAATACAATTATAGCTATGAAACACCCTTACGAGACTGAAACACCCTTGCTCTGTTTTAATTGACTGTGACTCCCGCTCTGTTTCAAAACTCTTGTGACTTGTATTGGTTATGTGGCTTCGTAATGTTGTAATACTCATGCTATGTCAATAAAATGATAGGTATCAATTTTTAGGCTAAATGAATATGTTGCTTATGAGATGGTGAAACACCCTTGCTCTGTTTTAATTGACTGTGACTCCCGCTCTGTTTCAAAACTCTTGTGACTTGTATTGGTTATGTGGCTTCGTAATGTTGTAATACTCATGCTATGTCAATAAAATGATAGGTATCAATTTTTAGGCTAAATGAATATGTTGCTTATGAGATGGTGAAACACCCTTGCTCTGTTTTAATTGACTGTGACTCCCGCTCTGTTTCAAAACTCTTGTGACTTGTATTGGTTATGTGGCTTCGTAATGTTGTAATACTCATGCTATGTCAATAAAATGATAGGTATCAATTTTTAGGCTAAATGAATATGTTGCTTATGAGATGGTGAAACACCCTTGCTCTGTTTTAATTGACTGTGACTCCCGCTCTGTTTCAAAACTCTTGTGACTTGTATTGGTTATGTGGCTTCGTAATGTTGTAATACTCATGCTATGTCAATAAAATGATAGGTATCAATTTTTAGGCTAAATGAATATGTTGCTTATGAGATGGTGAAACACCCTTGCTCTGTTTTAATTGACTGTGACTCC